>LVTN01000445.1:5560-17361 GCA_001649415.1 Musa itinerans | reverse complement strand
TATATATATATATATATATGTTTGTGTGTTCTACGTACAATAGAGATAAACTGTGCATACGGTTGATGCATTATTGATGTTCTATGTTGATCATATGTCACAAATGATAGAGAAAAAGAAGCCTGAGTTGTTGGTTATACCTCCTTATTGTCCATTTCATCTATTTCTCATTACGTAAAGAAACCATTTATCTACCTTGATTGAGATGTAATGATAACAAGATAGGAGTTCGGATCTTTAGGATTCGTGCGTATGATTGATAGGATGAGGACCAACGATCGATCGGGACCGTCCATAGGATCGATCATGGACCATCCATCCACACCCGTGGAGAAATCGGACGTGTCCGCACGGGCCACTCAGGTGGTATTTAAGCTCCACGAGTCTCTCGATGGTTCCCGATTCGAACGCACGCACGTGCACACGTAAGCGCGCCGCTTGGCTTGCCTTCGCCTACAAGTAGTCGGACTTGGGTGGTTCGCCGATTTAATCCCACCTTACGGTCTCGTAGCAGCTGCGGCAACTCGTCCTCCGCATCATCCACGTCTGCGTCGATTTCTTCGTGTTCCGTCGATCCGATTCTTTATTGGAAGGGAAAGGGTGAATCGCACAGGGGAGTGGCTTGATTCGATCCGATCGACATGGATTTCGAGCTTCGGGTGGCGAGGGAGAAGTTGGAGAGGGAGCAGAGGGCGCGCAAGGAGCGGGCCAAGGCCAAGCTCGAGCGGGAGAGGCGAGCCAAAGCCGAGGCCGCCCGCCAACGCGACGCCATCGAGGCCACCCAGCGCTCCAAGCGCCTCGATGCCGCGCGCGCACAAATCGAGGTCTCATATCTCTCCTTCTGTTTCTTATACTGTTGGATTCTTTTGGTTGTGTTGGGTCTATAATCTGTGAATTAGGCAAAAAGTTTTCCTTCTTTTCATGTAATGTCCGTAGCATTTGCTCAATGTAAGTTAGGTATGATTATCTTCTGGAGAAGAATCTGTTTTCCATTTTTGGGAGCAAATCTTGTGTATTTAGTGATTTCATGGGGAAAATTTGTCTTGGGGTCTGCTTTTGAAAAAGTTGGTCTTTTAGGGGTAGGGAATGGTGCGAATTGGTTGAGTCGTCCTTCCTCCTGAGCGTACAAGGGATGATATGGTGACCCAATTAATCGAAAGTGCAGTATTTTTATAAAAGAAATAAGAGATGCTAATCTTTATGGATAATAATGTCGTTAATCTGGTTTAGTCGTTGATCATCCATTCAGTCGATAAATGTTTCTAGGGTTCCTGAACATGTTTGGTCATAAATCTTGGCAATAAAAAATTTTCCTTTAATTTGTTCAATTTGCAGAGTCTTATCATAATAAAGTTATTTGTTCACTTTTAAGATGCTTTAAAATTCAAAAGGCCATGCATAGACTTTTGGGCCCTGAGATTTGGCCACAGGTAAATCTAGCTTTGATTATTTGAATTGGACAATCTTTATGCTTTTGGATCAGATGATACTGTTCAAAATTCTGGGTCATCAACTGCTTAGGATGAAGAGTTTCTTTTTTTCTGTGTGTTTTGATAGTGATGGGGGTTGTAAGGCCATATTCACTTGAAGCTTCATACGATGTTTATAACTAATTTTTGTTCCCTTGACATGGTCGTTTGCTATCTTCAACAGTAAAATGCTTATCAGGAACTATGCTGAGAATGCCTAAATTCATCTGCTTTCTATCAAAGAATGCTAAGCTGCAACTTTTTCTTGTTTCGACATATTTGCTTTTTCGTTGATCCTTGGGAACTTCTTTTGTTGATTTTTCTTAAGATGAAAATCTAATTTATCTTGCAGGCAGAACAACGAATGGAGGAAAGCCTGCTTCTTGGAAAAGGGGTCATATTTTGTCGAACTCTTGAAGCTATACCTTTTAATGGGTTCGGAGACAAGATCAAACTGCCGCCTTCTTGTTTCCAGGAATTGTCTGATCAAGGGGCCCTGGATAAAGGCCCCATGTATTTCAGGCTGTCAGTGATTGATGAATTGGTTCCATCAGTTTCAGATGCTACTAACGAAGTGGAACATCGAGCAACTCATTCAGGAGTTTTGGAATTTACAGCTAGAGAGGGTTCAGTAGAATTACCTTCACATGTATGGAGCAATTTACTCTCTGGTGTCAGTCTCGATGTTCCTCTTGTTGAGGTGCACTATGTTAGCTTGCCCAAAGGTACATATGCAAAATTACAACCGGAGGGGATGGGCTTCTCTGACATTCCTAATCACAAGGCTGTCCTTGAGACGACTCTCCGCAGACATGCAACTCTTTCTCAAGGTGACATCATCACTGTCAGTTATGGAGAACTGAACTACAAGTTGAGGGTTCTTGAGACAAAACCTGCTTCAAGTGTTTCTGTCCTAGAAACAGATATCGAAGTTGATATAGAAGGACATGATTCTGCTCAGGAGAGTAGTAGGAATCAGCCTGTACTTGCACCACTTGTTATTGGAAAGGTTGAAGAAGGAATTGTTGAAGAAGGAGCATTCAACTATTACAAGTTTTCTGTTGAGGCGGCCATGATTGATGAGGTTGCATCTGGTCATATGAATATTGAAGTAAAGATTGAGGCAGATGCAGGTGATGGTGATACCAATGTTTATCTATCTAGACATCCATTGATATTCCCAACTCAACATCGTCATGAATGGTCATCTCATGAGATGGGTTCAAAGGTTTTGACAGTCAGACCAAAGGATCCAAACCTGGTTGCTGGTACATATAGCATTGGTGTCTTTGGTTTCAAAGGTGTGACAAAGTATCATATCTCTGTGGCTTTCAAAGACAATGTCAAGCAACAGATTGGGGGACATGCTACTGCTTCGTCACCAATTGATATGGAATCTGTGGAATGCCAAAACTGTAAACATTTTATATCCAGCCGGACCATTTTACTCCATGAGGCATATTGCTTTCGACACAATGTTCTTTGCCAACACAATGGCTGTGGAGTTGTCCTTAGGAAGGAGGAAGCAGCGAGTCATGTGCATTGCAACAAATGTGGACAAGCTTTCCAACAGGGGCAGATTGAGAAGCACATGAAGGTGTTTCATGAACCAGTTCATTGTCCATGTGGAGTGATACTAGAGAAGGAACAAATGGTGGGTGAATTATTTGGTGACTCTTTTCGGATTTCTGTTAACCTATGTATAAGATTTTGTCAAACTATTTCTACAGCTACTTCAATAGTATTTCTGCATCTTAGTCAACATAATTTCCTTTCAGGACATATCTTCGTTTATTCACATTTTCTTCTCTTTTAAATAGTAAATAATTTACCTTTTATGATATCATTCTTTAATGATATAGACATTCCTTTAGTGAGTATTCATGATATTAAAGTTTGTTGAAGGCTCAAGATGCACAGTCATGCTACCCTTGCATCTTTTCGGGTTTTCTTTTATTGTGTTTGTGGGGAAACTGTTAGGTTCCAATTTGAAATATAAAAGCACCCTAATATTCTATGGCTTTCCTTTTCTGTGAACTCAATCTATGACAAATAGATTTCTGAATCATGCAATTTTAATTTCTTCTCTAACACAGTAGTTGTAGTTATATTGTTTTCCTAGTAGTTGTAGTTTTATTGTTTGCCTAATGTATCACACGTTAATGGATATCTGGAATGTCGTCAAGTGTAAACATATCTGATTTGTTGATCTCTTCACTGCATCTCTTTTTATCATGCTTCAATAACTGATATGGAACTAAATCTAGAATTGTTTTGTTCCTTGCACCAAGTTTTCCCTCCTCTAACTTGATTGCTTCTTTCTTGTTACCTCCGCAATGTACATTCTTTCATGATTTATACTTAAAAAAAGAATCTAGAATTTTGGCAGTTGTTGATTGGCTGCCTTGGTTCTTCAATCCCACTTTTGGTATTCGTCCTTGTGTATGAGGCCAGCGGCATTAGTTTGTGAAATGCTTCTCTTTTCCCCTATATCAATGAAAGCAACAAGACTGAATGATTTGATATTGTGCAATGTTTTCTAGTCTTGGATCTTTAAGTTCAGTTCTTAGATGCATAATCTGCACCAGGATCTTAAGATGCATATTGCTCAGAAAAGTGCTAATACGTTCTTTTTTCCAGATCGAACACCAATCATCGACCTGCCCACTTCGTTTGATTATGTGCCGGTTCTGTGGGGATATGGTGCAAGCTGGCAGTACACCGGCAGATGCTCGGGATCGTCTCAGAGGACTTGTTGAACATGAGAGTATTTGTGGGTCCAGAACCGCACCATGTGATTCGTGCGGCCGTGCTATCATGCTGAAGGAAATGGACATCCATGTGATTGCTGTGCATCAGAAGAGCTAACTGCTCATTGAATCCTCCTTTTTCTGCTCGATTCACCTTGGACACTCGTCAAGGAATTTGCCTCTTGAAAAAATATTCTGGGTGCCTGTGATGCTTCTTTTAAGATGTGTATTGACGCATTATTAAAACAAGTTTTTTGAATTTATATGTTGATGTATTTTTTTCCAACAGGCTTGAATTATATTCTCTCTGCCTGATATGTGCTGCAAAATACTTGGCATCCCTGATTTGTTGCAGTAATCACTAATAAGAACCTGATCAGGTATAAAGGAATGCATGCTTGTTAGTGCAAATGAGATGTCCAGTTGTTGGTATGTAAGAGTTCATGAACTATGAATTCCAAACATGTTGGTTGAAGGTGCAGATCATTTATTTGCAGAGAAGCAAAGTTTCAGCTCAATTATTTGAGCAGCACTTTCAGCAAAGTAGTCTCCTACAAAGATTTAACTCAAGCTCTTGCCCTACAATGTTTAGGCAGCATAGAACTGTCAGGACATACATTGGTTGCCATTTCTCACGAGGGTTGCAAAACCTTGATGGATAAAAATATTTTATCCATCAATTTGGGAGTGTATATTTAAAATTGTTTATCAACTCAAAATGCTTAGTAACTAATTATTCATGTTCTCATATTATAAATTTTTTTTGTTCTTTGTGATGCATTGATTCTCCACAAAAGCTATACTGTGCATTGTATTCTCATTTCAACTTCATGTTTTGTTTGGCCCTAAACTGTTCATGTTATTTTTCTACTATTCAACAGCTAATTTTCTACTATTCAACAACTAACAACATATTCAAGGCAAGTAGAATATGGGAGTGCTGCAAGATCTCTCCTTTTGTATCCAACACATGGAAGCTTACTCTAAAAGAACTGCATGAAATTGAGTAACCAAATGGCATTGTTGTTGGATGCTAAGATTTTTGAGTTCACCACATGAAGAAAGAAGGCTGTGGAGATTTGGTCTCCAGCTTCTATAAAACATTTTGACCACCTACAGCCATGCATCCCCATCGGTGACAGACTTTACATATTAGTTATCGTTAGTATTTGGATCATTATGTTTTAAAAATTTATATTTTGATTAGTATTCTTATAGTTATGAAAGTGAAACATTTAAATTCATTCATTCTAATAACGTTAGTTTTACTTACGAAAATAAAAAATAAAAAATAATTTTAATGTTTTAATTGATGATGATGGATGATATCGATGATAATAGATGATATCATTGTTGAGAGGTCACGAGTGATTTTTGTGGATAAGAAAAATGATGACGAGAGATGATGACCACTCGACAACTAAATCAGTATCGACATAGATGCAGAGCGATCCTCACATATTGTTGTCATTCTCTTCATTCACAACAGTCACCTATGGCTCCCAACGATGCTATTGTCCATTATCACCTATGCCGACCATCACCCGCTATGATGAATATAAAAATTATTTTTTTATCCTTTATTTTCATGTTTATATTAGAAAAATCAATTTTATCAAGGTAAATGAACCTATATATTTTACTTTCGGGATATTAATATAATTTTTTAAAGTGTAAAGATCGAAAAAAATAAAAGTAACAAAGCCTAGCCATTGGAAAAGAAAAGTAAAAGAACAATCTAAAGATCTTCGAAAAGTGTAATTTACCCCAACAGTTCAACATCAGATTAAAACGAAGTATTAATATTTGACCACTTCTGCAGGTTCAGCTTGGGAAAGGACTTTGATATCCTTATGTTATCTTTTTCAGCTTGTATCCTTACCAAGTACTGAACAAATTCTGTACATGTTCTTCCAATGATTCTGGAGATGTTCTTAAACCACATGTTAGGATACTGATCTTCCCCAATGAATGAACTCCCTTTTTGTGACCATTAAAACTTTGTTTAAAGAAGATATTCTACTTCCTGATTTATATAATGATAAGAACGGCCTCAGTAATGAGGTCTGATGTCCAACTCGAGCCTTCAATCCAACCATGCAATGTCTCAGAGAAACAAGTAATCTGAGCTCCAATTAAAAAGCTTCACAATGGCAGAATTAAACAAAGACAGTCATTAAACTAAAACAAATATCTATTTTTTTTAGGTCGATTGAATCACCCCAGAAACTATCATCGGATGGCAGTTGAAACCAAGCCACTCCTGAGATCCCAATTCCATCAATTGTAGATTTCAGTTCAAGGTGAGATGGAAGTTGTATGCTTACAAAGATTTTGGATAGGATCAAATGGCACCATTTTCTTCACCTCCATGGAATATGGATTGTGTAGATAACCATCCCAAATCCTTGTGAATCCTGCCACCACATTTGTCTAAGAGTTGATTGTTTCACTCATCATCTCAGTTGCAGGATAAAAAACATGATGAGAGAGAGAGAGAGAGAGATGAACTGAACTAGAGTTGCATTAGTTCCTTCCTGAAATCCTTTGACATGTTAATGGTAATTGCACTACCAAAAATCTCAGGATTTTTTTATCCTACCAGAACGACATCCTCCTACTCTATGGACCTGTGATCTATATATATATACACACAAGCACACATTGAGGGATTCACCAAAACTCCACCACCATCTTCTTGGCAGGGGAAAGGGAAGAACAGGCAAGAAAAGGGAGAAGGTTAGTCATGCCAGCAAAGGAGCATGACAACGCAGCGCCTTATGATGTACATCCTCGCCTTCTGTTCCCTCACCATTCTGCTGAGCCCTCCTCCTCCTCCTCTCTGAGATGCTCTTCCTTGGCTGTTCATCTTCATGCTGGCCATGACTCCGATGAGAAGCTAATGCAAGACTTGAACTGCCTTCTGCAATGCTCAAAGATTTCTGTTGAATTGGTTTGCTGTGCAGGGATGAAGGCTTGAGGCTTTCTTTATAGCAGGGGGAAGGTGAGAAGTGAGCTGGTCCAACATCCCAAGCCATTGTCGAGGAGCCACCATGAAGCATGTGCACTCGTCCCCCCACTACACGCTGCTTGATGAGCTCCCAGGGGACAAAGCTCTGAGTTCTTGTGTAGTTTAATCTGTCTCTGAACTCTTTGACCATGAGAGAGTTGCTCAATGATTCCATGAACAGCCAACAAGCTGAATCGTGGCCATTTGGGAAAGAGAGGAGCCACAAATCTTCGTAGGAACAGGTAGCCAAGGATGGCTTGATTGATTTATGTTGGAGGAATTCTTTTGTTTGGATAATCTGATCTTGTTGGGTCGGAACCAGACATCATACATCTCAACAGTATCACCAAGCATCTGTCTGATCTTGATAAGCATATGAGGAACCACTGCAATAATACGATGAGCACAATCACTCCTGCTGTTAATTCATCCACCTGGTACCTCATCTGCAATATTGATTTGAGACTATCTCTTTATCTATTGATACTGGAAACTGGAAAGAGAGAAAGAAAGAAATAGTGACCTAAGAACTCAAGAAATAATGAGATGATCTTACTGATGATGTGCATGCTTTTTCTTTAATTGCATTTCACTCAGTTTCTCTTGCTTAGATTATATTGCAAGTTAAGAACATGCATATAGCTCCAAACTATCGACAACTTGCACCACCAGATGACTGCTCATGTTGAGATCTGAGCAACGCTAAGAATATGTTAATAGTTCCTTGAAGAAATCCCATCAGCTGTTTTGATTGATAAGCTAAAGCAAGCAAGCTCCAGAGCCAGTGGTCACTGTTAAGAACAGCCATTGAGATTCCATTTAGAACAAGCTTTTGTTTACTGACTCCCAGAAAGGAGAGAGCTCACAACCCCCAGCAACAACAGCTGGAGAACACTTAGCGCTTGGATCGAACAACTCGATCAGTACTATTACAAATATCAACTTGATAACCTTCTCCGACCGTGTAAGGACAATGTTAAGCATTCTAAATTCATCATGTGAAACATGGTATTTGAGTTCTCCCTTATCCAGAGGCTGTTTAGGGACCTTGTTAAGGTCTTTCGAGAACACTAGTATGGTTTTGTCTGCGCGTCCATGGTTACTAAACTAGCAGTGCCTCCTTCTTGGATTAAAGAACACAAGGGATGTGTGAACCAATTCGTCAATCGAATTGCCTCTTCGACATGTTGTCGCGAAAAAGTTAGCAACCTAGTTTAGAGTGCTAACTTTTTACCTTGGTTCCTCTAATATGATATCAGGTCTGTCTATCCCCACATTGCACTGTCGGAACCAAGTCAGAAAAGATTGCAAATTTTGTCTAATTAAATGCACAGAGAATGAAACTACTTTCGTTAATAGTGATGTTCATGGTTACAGGAGAAATAAGCTACTTGTCATGAACATGAAACAATTTTTCATAGACTTGAGACATGGTGAGCTGAATCATCAACTTGCTGGTTCATTGATACTCTCAAAAAGTATTTATAACAAGTACTTGTCTGACATGAGACAATTATGGAAATATGATCGCAGTTTGCGGCATGAAGCATCAGAGAGGGCTACATGAAGCAGAGTCTGCAGACACTGGGAACAAAGAATTCTTATTCTATCAGGCAAAGTACCACTTCATTGCATCTTTAGGGAGATGCATAAAATTTCTTGTTGTGGAAAAACTAAATTTGTTCTTGATAATGTGGATTTCTTAATCAATGCCAGATTAGGAGAGAATTCATTGACTTGTTGATACTTTCGAATGTTTAGTTTAACAGGAAGAGATAAGCCATTATTCTCTGCTTCAATTTAGCCACTTCGATAATTGTAGTCTTTAACAGTTGCGCTTTATTCTACTTCAACTCTAGTGATACCAAGGCCGAATGTGTATGTTGCTTATGGCAATTTGACTTCTTTCAGATCATGCTTTTGGTCTGCAGTTTTCAGGAGCAATCTCATTGATGTGTCGTCAGAATTTGGCCTTAGTTTCTCTGAACCCACAATAGTTTTCTGGAAATTATAGCAAATCTTGTCTTGGCCACAACAAAAACATAACACCTTATAAACAGGCAGAAGGTACATTTTGAGTTACTTAGGTATGCTCTTGCATGATTTCAATCTTGATTTCTTGATACTAGATGGGTTCAAAAGCATTCTTTTACATACAACAAATCAAAACAAGCTCCCATGTAAAAAAATCATTACCACCATCTTTTGTCATAGATCAATTTTCTTTTGTTTTCCTTTGCTTAGCACATTGATAGACAATAATTCTATAAGTAGGGGTTAGGACTCTAGCTAGGAGAGTCCTAATTGTGAGAGGCATTCATGTAAAACCTATCTAAGCCAACCTCTATTAAAGAGGTGAAGAGGCTGGCTAGGGTTAGGAGGTTGTTTCTTATAGAAGAATTAGAAGTTGTAAAGGAATAGAAGTCTTGAGTAGGAGTCCTATTATGAGTTGGTTAGAAATAGGAGTCATATTAGGAGTTGGGGTTTAGAAGCCCTATAAATAGCCATGTATTCCTCCTCTTTTGTTAAGTAATAAATGAATCTGTTTTGCAGCCTTTGAGCAGCAACTTGGAGGGAGGAACCCCTACAGAGTTTCAAGGAGACCAATCCCAAAATTCCATGTGCACATTCATGTACGTCGTATCAAGTACATACTAATGATTGATGGAATTATTAGCAGCACTCTTGAAACAAATGCATGAAGATCTGTACATACAGCAACAAGTATAATGTTGTTATTCTTCAAGTTCAGAGCAGAAACTATTTTATACTGAGAACAGCTGGCAAACTTCAATTCCAATTATTCCTGTTCAGCTGCAGCAACAAGATTCCACCAAATTGCGCTTTTTTGTACATTTCAAAACAGATTTGAGCTCTCAGAGAAGTGGATCTTAAATGCAGTCAAACCCCACAGTTCTTCCACTTGCTTTATATCAATTTTGCTGCAGAAAAGTATGTTTTTTTTTTTTTCTTTTGGAGTAAACAATTTAGGCAGTAGGGAGCTCTAATTTGGTGGGAAAATTCTTTTTTCATATTAAAATGAGTTTCTCATCAAAATATCAATTTAATATTAAAATATAAATATCAATCAGAATAGCATAAACAGTACAGGAATAAATTACTTATAAAGTGAGATCAAATTTTTAACATGAAAATCTCAATACATCACGAGCTCAATACATCACGAGACTATAGTCCACATTAAACTTTTATTATCAATAGTAATGATAACAGGTTTACAATAAATTTTATCTAGAATAACTAGAGAATCATAATAACATCAAGAATATAGATCTTGACTCAACCTTAACTTATCGTATGGATTTCATGAAAAGAGAATTTTAGGTTTCTATAGTATGAAAGTACCTTAGAGAGGGTAAACTGTAGATCAACACCGTTAAGATTGTAAAGCTTACTATAAGAATTCTTCGCATAAAATTTGGGTCAAAACTGACAACATATGACCCTTATCGTCAAGTAAAAAACTCAAAAAATCTATTTTTCTCTCTCTGTTCTTTCCTCTCGCTGTGCGTCGCCACTGCACGCACGCTCAAAACTCTTCGCTACCCTCAACTGTGTGCATCCCTTTTTACCCTTTTTTTTTTCTTCATTTTTCTTTTTCCTTTCAATTACTGATTTGGGCTTAAAGACCCAATTGTCAAAGATCCAATTGTCCAAGCTCACATATGGGCTGGACCCAACAATTCTCCCGCTCCAGCTCATATGGTGGGCTTTACTAAACCCGCTCTTTGTCTACATGCTTCAAGCTTTTCCTTAGGCAAAGACTTTATCAACATATTTGATCCATTCTCATTGGTATGCACCTTTTCCAACTGTAATTCTTTCATCTGAAGCACATCACGAATCCAGTGATATCTCACATCAATATGCTTGGATCTAGAATGGTATGTTGAATTCTTGGAGAGATGAATGACACTCTGACTGTCATAGTAAACAGTATTTCCTTCCTGTTTTAAGCCTAATTCCTGTATAAACTTTTTCATTCATAAAGTTTCCTTGCAAGCTTTAGTAATTGCTATATATTCTGCTTTTATGGTTGATAGAGCAACACAATTCTGTAACTTAGATTATCAAGAGACTGCTCCCCCTCTAAATGTCATTAAGAACCATGAAGTGGACTTCTTGGAATTAATATCACCTGCCATGTCTACATATGTGTACCCTTCTAACACAGGTTTATCACTGCCAAAACATAAACACAATCTAGAAGTACCTCTTAGATATCTTAATATTCATTTCATTGCTGCCCAATATTCCTTTTTAGGATTAGAGAGAAATCGACTGACAACTCCAACTACATGAGCTATATCTAGCATAGTACAGACCATAGCATACATCAAAACTGCCTACTGCAGATGAGTAAGGCACTCTGGACATTTCTTCTTTTTCTTTCTCACTTGTAGGACATTATTTCAAACTAAGCTTACTCATGTTGAGAACAAACTTATTTGGCTTTACTCATGTTGAATCTTTCAAGAAACTTTTCAATATAAGTCTTCTGAGATAGCCAAATCTTCCTTTTCTTCCTATCACGAAGAATCTTCATGCCAA
>LVTN01000444.1:184529-227926 GCA_001649415.1 Musa itinerans | reverse complement strand
GGAGAGTAACCTGGTGGTTGCGAGGCATGATGCATGTGATGACCGGAATAGACGGAAACTCGAGGGTTTTAACCTCGGAAGAAGCAACTCGGAATCAGAGCGATTAGCGAACGGGGGAAGAAACAAAAGAAGGTTGAAAGAGGGCCATTGCTTCATCGCTAAAAGAAGAAGGTTTCTTCAAGACAAGTCTATGGCCGAAAGCTTTAGGGTTCTTAGATTCCCCTCCAAAGAAGGAAGAATCCTTCCGTCGAATGAACGGATAGCTGTCGTGGTTATCTTCTCAAGGAAAACGAAAGATGAAACAACCAAAAATACTTGTCCTCGCTTAGACATTTGTATCGAATGGGAAGTGTAGGTTCCCTCCAAGAAACTGATACCTTCTCTTCTGGTTTCTCAGACGAGGAGAAGAAACATCCCTCGAGGTGTAGTGTTCGAAGATTAGAGAAGAGATGGAGTTTGAGGGGCTTCCCCGTACAGCCTTCGTTTTCTGATCCTAACGAGGGAGTAAAAATAAAATTTTTTAAAAAAATTTCAGAGTCAAAAAGGTTAAAGCACGAACGTGAAAGCGACAAAATGATTTCCACATCACCTTTTTCTTATTCCTTCCCCATCCGGCTTTCTTTCTCTCTATTGTAATCTTCTGTGGAAATAGAACACATCAAAGGCATTGTTTCTTCCTCCTTGTTGAAAGTGCAAGTGTCGACATTCTCTGCAAAACATGAATTTGTATGAAATGATCCATATTTTATCAAGTAGTTTTGGATTTATAGACATAATAATTTTGGTAAACAAGGAATTCAAGTATGAGAAGACTTCTACATGGACAAGCTTCTCTTTGTATATCCGGAGACTGTAAGAATTGTTTCAAGATTCATATAATTTGACTATTCAATTTCCTCATTTATATACTTAGATAATTAGTAAGTCTAGTAAAAGAACTAGAAAAAATTTCAATGGAGAATCCGATTTCAATGAAAAAATAGAATTCAATGAAATTGAATAGTATCAAGAAGTAGAATCTAATTATTTTAATATAAATAAAAAATATAAATATTTATGGGTTTAATGCGAAAATTGTTATGGATTAAATTATTAAAAAAAATTAAGTCAAAAATAAAAGTTAATCATATGAAAGATGTAAAAGAGTAGAGAAAGTCAACGGTTTTGTTCTTTTCGAAACATGTAAGTTTTAAAAAATATATTTGAGAATAAAAGAGACATGACGGACTTATGAATCCTTGGTTCTCATACTCCTCAATCAATATGGGACCAAATGACTTTATCAAAAGTAATAGCAGATCATGACTGGTTTAGAAAAGTCCATGCCAAACCATGCATCTGCTTTGATTGGTGAGATCCAAATATCTAATTCGCTTGTTATTATTTGGAAGCTATAGCTTGATAATAGCTTAAGACTCACCAACTCCATCCACCGAGGCTCCCGAACTCAGAGTACGACCATGTCACACAATTTTTACCTTCATTGATCTGCAAATTTGATCCAAACATCTAATTTGCTTGATACTACTTTAGAACACACTAACTCCATTTACCTAAGATGAGGTTTCTGTAGTAAGCCGAGTGTCGAACACTTTGAGTGCAGTGTTGAATTCAGAACTTAGCCATACATATATATACCTGATGCAGGCCGCCGCCCTAGCGAACCTGCTGCGGAAGCCGCCACTTTTGATCGCCACGAGACCTTCCCCTTGCCCTCCTTGCTGACCAAGTCCATCCCAAAAGCACTCGCAGCGACACAGCCCAACCAAAAGCACAACGCTCCTCTTTCGTTCTGTGGTTTGCTACGGGGGACTACAAACTTACAAGACGGTTTGGCGGATCTCTTATTTAACCCGACCCGACATTAAAAGGGTCGGATCTGGTCCTCCTAATTTCACACCCGAAATGTTATAAAAGTGTTGTAGCGTCCCTTACTAACGTAAATTAATGGACTTTCTTTTCCCCGTTACAAAGATCGTAACGAGGAAGACGAAGAGACCGTGTCATTGAGTGCCATGAAGCTTAGAGTTTGATATCTTCGCATCCCGACTCCAACCCTTGTCATCCGTCATCGTCATCGTCATCTCCTTGTTCTTATCGTCTTTCATCTCATGTGTCTCCGTCGTGACGGATCGTTCCCTAGGATTTCGTTAGACGTTTAGACTCCAAGATCTTTGATCTCTACAAAAGATAATTCTTTTCTACGTTGATCTTTTTTTCTTCTTAATGTTGGAGCAATAATAATAAAATAACCTCTGATTAAATCAAAAATAAGTTAAATGTGTAGAAATTAAAATAAAAAATTTAGAAGAGGAATCTGAAAGCATGCAAGCGTGATAAAGCTTAGAGCTCGATATCTTCACATCCCAGCTCCAACTCTATCATCATCTTCTCCTTATTCTTATCGCCTTCCATCCCTCATGTCTTTGTTGCGACGAATTATTCCTTCGGATTTCATTAGACGTTTGGACTCCAATATCTCTAATCTTTACAAAAGATCATATTTCTCGATGTTGATTTTTTTTCTTCTTAATGTTGGAATAATAATAATAAAATAATCTCCTATTAAATCAAAAATAAATTAAATATGTAGAAATTAAAATAAAAAAAAAATAGAAGAGGAACCTGAAAGTATACAAGCACCATCCTAAGTGTATTTTTTGGTCTCATACAAGCATTATCGATGAGTTGCTCAAGATATAATAAGGATGATTCTTCTACGAGTACGATGATCACGAAGAATTTAAAGATGTTCTAAACTAATAATGAAGTAGAAACAGAAGAAATCAAGAATTTTTTTTACGAAGGTAAAACTATAATTTTAATAAATAAAACCCTATTTTTTCCCTTCTCTTTCGGTTGCTGCTGCGCGAGGCATGCAACCACCATGACACGCGATTGTCTGTTGCCTGTGCGTCGCCTATTACTGTCATGTTGGGTCATGGTTGTTCTCATTCAGCCAATCGATGACCTCATCGGTCGTCACATTATGCCACCGCACTCACGTGTGGACAAGTTAAATTTTTTAATTTTCGAAGGGCAAAACTATAATTTTACTTGGGATATATAATGAAAATGCATAGTTTTAGAAGGGCAAAACTATTAAATGGACATAAACTAAAATTCAAAGATTTACAAAGGTAAAACTATAATTTTAATAAATAAAACCCTTTTTTTTTCCTTCTCTTTCGATTGCCGTTGCGCGAGGCATGCAACCACCACGACACGCGATTGTCTCTTGCCTGTGCGTCACCTATTGCTGTCATGTTGGATCGGTAATTTTCTAATATGTCATGAAATAAATCAAATATGTGTTATCCCACAAATATGTGCAAACATAGTAGTGAGCGATACAACGTCACGCTCTCGCATGGCATACACCTGGGCGACGCGTGGGTCGCACCCGTGTAATGGTTATTATTGTAGCAAGGGTAAATGGGTAAATTTATTAGGACGTACATTCGTGCGAAGTGCGGGTGGTACCCGTGCAGTATTAAATAAGGAATTTCATATAGCAAGGGTAAATATGCCAAATCTATATATGTGGTTTTTTTTTTAATGCTTAGTTTGATTTTTCTTAATGTAATCCTGTAAATATTATTATTTATTAATTTATTAATGTTTTCTTTGAAAATATGTCCCAAACATCTATGTCACATATACAAAAAAATTTATTATTAAAATTATATTTGATTGTATGATTGATAATATTTTTATAGACTCAATATTCAAATTAATTTTGTATAAATCAAGACTTTTAAAACTAATTTTTATTGAATCATAAAGTATTTTGAGTTTACTATTACCAAAAGAAAAATAATATCATAATTCATTAATTTTAAATAAAAAAATTAAATTTTTAGAAATTATAGAAACATAGCATGTGTTTGTAAGATCTATCAAATAATTTGTCTATAGAAGATAAGTTTACGTTACTATCACTTTTGTTTTAAGATGATTCCCCATAACGATGAATCTTCGTGTTCTTTTGGTTTTTAGGTTCATAGGAATCCTTATATGTTATTGTTAACATAGGTTAAAGTACTAGAATTAATCCATCAAATATTAGAAATTTTTTTTATAATATTAAAAGGAATTTATACACAACCAAATCTTACAGTAATCATTTTTCACATAATTTTTCTTACTACAAAAGAAATATTTTAATGTAAAAGCTTTATTTTCATTAATTTGCTTAGTATTTCTAGACCTAATAAATTTATTTGATAGATGATGGTTTAATCTTCTTTTCTTGTTACTAACTCGTTATATAATAATTAGAACATTATGAGATTTTTTCTATCTTAATCTTAATTCTTCTTAAACACATATATTAGTTAGTTTATTCGAGTCTCACTTATCCTTATTTATATTATAGTAAATTTTAAATAAACCAAAACTGAGAAGTAAGAGAATTGAAAACGAATTCATTCATACTCATGCTTAATGCTTAAGTTTCATATCATCGTGAGCCATATGGAGAGTCTAATTCTGAATACCTCGAATTCTATCATATTGAGTCATAGTCAGTTATTTCATTACTGTGTCAACAAATAACTTATCAGCATATTTAAATCTATCTTTTATGATCTTTAAATATTCTTATGTTATTTATATATGATAATAAAGTCTTTATTTTATTTACAATTATCATTCTTATAAATATTAAACTAGTCTATTTGATTATTCCTAAATATTTATTTTATTAACTTGTTCCACAGTGTTTTTATCAATCTGTAGGCCTTTCAGCAAGTAATGTTAGGTCAAGATCTAATACACCCAATGTGAACTGCACATGCTCTAATCATTCTGAATAATTTGAACCAAAGAGTACAATGATATTAGAAACATAAGAGTGTATGGATGAAGTACCACTGTAAAATATAAAATAATATTAATACTTTGAGTTTTTAAAATATGATGAATTATTGATATCATCCATAGTTTATCTTTGGGTAAAATATAGATATATCTAGTGTTCACTCAAAATTATTTATAGAGGTAGAATAATATTGGGTATACAATCTTAAACTATAAAAATATATTATCCTATCTTATCACATAATTACTTAAAATATATTCTCCTTTAGAATTGTTTATATATCCTAATTATGTGTACTATTACAAATATTATTTTGTTAATATTATTTAGGATTAATTCTTTAATATAATTTTATAAGTTATTAGTTTATGCCACTTTGGTCGCTATAAAATATACTATAAATGATAAAATATTTATTATAATTTATATCTCATAAGTCTATCTTCTCTAGCTACTTTGACAACTACTAGTCAAATAAAATTTAGGAATATAAGTTATAAATAATATTAACTAAATATTTTTTTAATTTAATTTATATAAAAATAGTTTAATAATGATAAAATAATAATCATAATAATTATTAAACATTAATCAACATAAAAGAAAAAAATTATATGATAATTGTAATCATGATAAAATATAAATCATACTTTTATTAAAAAAAATAAATATTATTTTATAATTTTAAATATATATGTGAATAACTAAATAAATATCTAAGAATAATAATTAGAATTTAATTATTACATATAAAAGTCTTATCAATATGTCATATGAGAAAACTATAAAGGAAAATCATAATATATATTTTTAAAATTTTTGTATGAAATCATACTTTTATTAAAATAAATAAATATTATTTTATAATTTTTAAATATATATGTGAATAACTAAATAAATATCTAAGAATAATAATTGGAATCTAATTATTACATATAAAAATCTTATCAATATGTCATATGAGAAAACTATAAAATAAAATCATAATATATATTTTTAAAAATTTTGTATAAAATCTTAAATTAGACAAGTCAATCCTATTTCATTGGATATGCTTAGAATTGGCTAAACATTAGCCCAATTAAGTTAGTCAAAAATTAAAATTGATTAAAGTAATAAATTGATTTTCTTTGAATTCGATCAAATCTAAATTTAGTTAAGCAATCAAGATATAGTCATGATCAAACCTTATCAAAATATTTGATTAAAATAAATCAAATTAGTCAAGTTTATAGCATTACGATACAAGTTAAATTTTTTAATTTTCGAAGGGCAAAACTATAATTTTACTTGGGATATATAATGAAAATGCATAGTTTTAGAAGGGCAAAACTATTAAATGGACATAAACTAAAATTCAAAGATTTACAAAGGTAAAACTATAATTTTAATAAATAAAACCCTTTTTTTTTCCTTCTCTTTCGATTGCCGTTGCGCGAGGCATGCAACCACCACGACACGCGATTGTCTCTTGCCTGTGCGTCACCTATTGCTGTCATGTTGGATCGTGGTTGTTCTCATTCAGCCAATCGATGACCTCATTGGTCATCACATTATGCCACCGCACCCATATGTGGTTGTTCTAATTGTTGTATGGTGTTGTTGTGCTTGCGTATTCGCCTGACGACCCCATAGGTCGTCATAGTTGTTCTTGTCTATTGCACAATCGCTAGGAACCATGAACTTTGGTGTCTAGTAGATGCCAGCCACAACCAACAAATGCCACTACAGTGACATTGCTCAGTTGATGGTTAAAGACAGCATTGCAACCACCGCTGGTTGTTCTAATTGTTGTATGGTGTTGTTGTGCTTGCGTATTCGCCTGACGACCCCATAGGTCGTCATAGTTGTTCTTGTCTATTGCATAATCGCTAGGAACCATGAACTTTGGTGTCTAGTAGATGCTAGCCACGACCAACAAATGCCACTACAGTGACATTGCTGCAATCGATGGTTAAATACAACATTGCAACCACCGTAAGTAGTGACACTACTATAGCCACTTATGACCAACGCAAATCGACCGTCGTAATACTGCTACACAGAGGTAACCGTGCATGTGATTGCCACCATATGTTGCACCCCACCATGCTTCCACTGTGTATGATAGCACCTATACCTAAAGTGTCGCTCGTGATTGGTCTGGCGACTACCGGAGGTCGCCACCTTCAGCAATGCAGTCATTGACAATAAGCTATCAATGGTATTCTATCGATCAAACACAAAGAATCTCGTATCACCCGCAAGTAAGTGCTAAGACGGATAAGATAAAAAAGCAGATTAATAATACAAATAGATCGTTGAAGCATTGTAAATCAAAATTGAATAATACTTTTTCGCAAGCAAAAGATGCTAATAAATAGATCTAAGGTATTTGATTTCAAAAATATAGCTCTGATACCAATTGTAAGCATAAAAAGTGTAATTATGCTATTGTTGTATAAAAAAATTAATGTTAGAATCAAAATCAAATAACAATATATCAAATTTATAATACGTACGTTTCAATGTAATTCAGAAAGTCTTTATTTGATCTACCGACACACTATCGAAAATCAAATAACAATATATCAAATTTATGATGTGTATATTTCAATGTAATTCAGAAAGTGATCTACCGACACACTATCATCCGATCCAAAAACTACAATGATACTGATTTACATAAAAAAACTAAACTTATTTAATTTTCTCTTCCTATTCTTCTTTGTAGGACCACTATGAATAATAAATTAGACACTAAGGAAGATTGAGAATAGATATGTAATATTAATAAATAATATTTTATCATAAGAGATTTTTATAGATAATAACATGATTTCATCTAATATTTTCACAGTGTGTAAATTGTAATCGTCAGCTCTTCGTCGATTCCATCTGAAAGCATTACTCTAAATGGGAAGCTGGGACGATGCTGACAAGATTTATTCTATATTCTACACTATTGACGTGTCACCGGGATCTGACACCGATCTGTTTGAGCGAGCCCTCCATCTCGGCTAATATATATTGTGACCGTTCACGTCCACGTGATCCGATCCTTGTTGTCCCAAAGATTATAAGCCGACGAGGCTCCACCTCTTCTTGTCTCTCGCGACGTCCGTCCATTACGCGCTTATAATACCAACGCCAACGCAGCACGCCGCTCTCTCATTCCTTATAATCAATTACAGCGCTGCGCTGTGACGGACCGTTGTGGATCGTTGTATTGGCACGTAGTGACGGCGGTGTCGGCAGCAGTTGTGTCAAATCTTTAGCGTTGTGGTACCCTAATTTCCACGGTCGATAAATCCATCCATCACTACATCTATAGATCCAACAACCCGTATGAATCACATTATTATGCAATTAAACCAGTGTTATTACCAAAAATGCTGTCTTGGTTAGTGCGGGTGTTTTCCTATAAACCGGTGAGAGCACAAATCACGTGACGCCTGCTTTTTTTTGGTCCATGGCCCCACCCACGCGGGCCAATCTCTTCGTAGCCTGGCAGGTTGAATAATTGAAGCGTGTCTAAACAGGTGGCCATGTGTCCGTATCGTGGCTCGCACATGTCCGCATCGATAACGCCCGTCGAACTTTCTGTTTCTTCACTCTTGCGTGACAAAAAATATTAACATCACACGAACTCGAGTTTAGCTCATTCTGATCCATCGTGGATGATTGTGAGCCGGATATCAATTCTGATGCTCCTTTGATTCTTTATGGGTTACAGATGTGCTCCATCTATTCTTATCACGTGACACCCACGCCACCATTCTTCTACATAAAGACCTCCAACGGCCCAGCCCTGCGCTCAACTATAATAAGGGAGAAAAGCCGAAGCGAGTGCTACAATGGAGCGTTTTGTCACTCTCTCCATGGTTCTCCTCGGCGCGGCGCTCGCTGGTGCGCTCGCCGCCGACGCGAGGGGCATCCCCAGCGACTTCATCCGCTCTTCGTGCCGGGCCACGCAGTACCCCCACCTCTGTGAGCGTTGCCTCTCGACCTACGCGCCGCCGGTCCGCCGGAGCCCGCGCGGGGTGGCGGCGGCCGCCCTGGCCGTGAGCGCGGACAAGGCGCGGTCGGCCTCGGCCTTCGTGAGGCGGGTGTCGGTGGGGGTGCGACCTGTGCGGTCCCGGGAGTCCGGGGCGGTGCAGGACTGCATGGAGACGATGAGGGACAGCGTCGACCGCCTCCGTCGGTCGGTGCAGGAGATGAAGCGGATGGGGCGGGCTCGGAGCCCCCGCTTCGCTTGGCACCTCAGCAACGTGCAGACCTGGGTCAGCGCCGCCCTCACCGACGAGGGCACTTGCCTCGACAGCCTCTCGCAGAACGCCGGCCCCACCGTCCGGGTGGCCATCCGGAAGCGGGTGGTGGAGGTCGCGCAGGTCACCAGCAACGCCTTGGCTCTCGTGAACCGGCTCTCTCCCCGGATCTGAACCCGGTTCGAACCACCACCGCCTCGGCTATCTCTATAGTTATAGTTGTTATATATCTATATAATGTAGAAATGTAGGTATAGAGAATGCAGTGTTTGAAGGAGATGTGGAAGAAGAAATATGTGGATGTATAATGTCAGTGGCAGAGTGTCGATGGTAGTAATGTTGTGAAACGAGCTTGTACTAAGTTTTGGCTTTGGTGTGGAGATGATGATGATGATGTTGTCGCCACACAATTATTTTATTGGCTGTGTCGGCATCACTTACCCTCTGTGCTTACAGATACAAAAAGGCCGAGATCCCACAAGTATCGTTTCTATGGTCCAGTAAATTATGGTCTCTCGAGCCAATAGTCACCGATCAAAACTCTTGTGCAGTCAGTACCTGTGGAAACTCTAGAGTTATTGAGAACCAAATCATTCGATTCAAATGGGAAGAAAGCTTAACAATGGAAGTATTTAATAGTTTATCTTCTTCGTATTTAATAGTCATAGTCCCTCCCACGTTTGCGTAGGGCCCGCCGATCGGTCAACAAAGCCACCGACGTTGACGGCCTTTAAGGGGGGTGGTGGCCGTGGTCGTAATTAACCCTCATTTGTATGGGCGCTTCGAATTCCAGTAGAATGGCCGGTCGCAGTAACTGGAGTGGCCCACCTGCTGCTGCAAACAGTACAGGGAGATGTGATGGCCAGCCGTTTCGTGGTTGGTTGAGTTGGATGGTTGTATCACATGAGCCACAATGAATGATCCGTAGGATGTCGTGGGAGCCACCTCTCACGATCACACTTTTCCCTTACAGAGAGGGAGAGAGAGAGCGGGAAAGGTGTCGACAGAGGCACATGGAGGCCCTCCTCACTCCTCCCGCCCATAACTCGCTCTTGCTTCGGCAGCAGGCAGCCGCAACTCGGAGAGAGCCGTCCGATCTGGAATGCCCGACTCTTAAAGTCCAAGTCACGACACAGAACAGGGTTGCGATCACAAATGGAAGTCACGTGATGAGGGGATACGTGCACGCTCCAAGTTGATGCGGTAGGGTGAGAGAATTATTGCGTTGCGGATCGCGTGTGCCTGCACGTGTAGGTGAAGGAAAGGACGAATGATGAATTATTACAATGTTGCCACGTCCTGGTGGGGGAAGCCTTTGCCCTTCAGCTACCCCCTACCCCGCACCACGATGTGATTCGGGCAATGGATAATTAATAAGTGGGGCCCTGGGCCCCATCCGTCTGTGTCGTAGTTTTGTCGTGCACCGGATCTAAAAAATTGTGTGGTCGACATTAGGTTTAATTATAATAGAGATTAGCAAGGACGATCGAATCTCATATCATCTTCGATATTACGTCAGACTCAAATGCACCTCATCTCATCGTTTGACATTTCGATCGAGAAGTCCACCAGATTAATACAATCGCATGACGGCATGAATCGTAGCAACTAACATTTCGATCAATTTTCGACCGTCGAAATCGCCCGATGATTCCGTGCCATTCTCCTATAGACCTCCACTTTCTCCTGACTTTTAGGAGAAATCTCCGGTGCACCGCTTTGGACTCTATATCGGCTCTATAAAATATATTTAATAAAATATTTATGTTTATAAATCCTCATAAATCTTCTTTTGTTAATTAATCATAAAGAGTTTTATAATATATATATGCACAAAAGGAAGATATAGAGGATGACTTAGGTGCTTGTCTAATAATTGTTTGATGATCAACTTGTAAAAAGATCAAAATCGAATAAGAAGTTCCACTTGATCCTTTGATATTTAAATTAGGATTAAAATAAAAAATAAAATTATGGATGAATAATAATTGACCTTGAAAATAGTAAAATTTGATATTGACATTGGCATTTAACCTAACTTGACTCTAAATCTTTAATATATCGGAGAAAAATCTACTCATGTTTTAACAATTATTGATATGAGAATAATAACATGGTCGACACCATAATACCACTCGATCAAAACCTCAATATCATATGGTCAATCTACATCTCGACATCACATGATTGACACCTCAATGTGATGTTGTTGATAATTTAGCTTTCATCTAAATAAATTAAGTATTATCATGTTTTGGATTCCATATACTATGATGAATTTCAAGATTATAATGTTTTGGGTTCAATATACTTAAATTTCAAGATTATTATAAATTCTCTAATTTATAGAGGAATCACAACCTTTAGGGAAGTAAATGATAAATTTATCTTTATTAATCTTGAGGTCGATGAGATCGGAAAATATATGTAAAGCCTTAGTAGTGTTGATTTTTCTTTACCTCTTATAATAATCAAAATATCATCAACATGAGAAATCTGAATACCTTTAAAAGTTAAAAGGAGTATTTATTTATTTATTTTATTTTCAATATCCTTAAAGAGACTAGAGAAAATATGTTGAATTATGACAAAATTGTAAGGAGATATATGATCTCCTTCCTTGCCTAATTGCTCTATGATAACAAAACCAATTAAAAAACTCTTCCCATTGATTTGATAAGAAAAACATGAAGAAGAGATATAAGCAAGAATTCATTCCACGGTTTTAAGTTCAAAATTTATTCTAGTAAGAGTCTGTTCAATGGCTTTCCAAGAGATTCTCTATCATAGATCTTTTCCATATCAAGTTTTATTAAGATAAGAAGAGTTTTATCATAAGATTTAGACCATTTCATTAGTAATTAATATGTTATCATATAGATCTCTTTCTAGGAATGAAAGTAGCTTATTCTTTATCTATAAGATTATCAAGATAAGATTTAATCTTATTGGCCAAAACTTGAGAAAAAAATTTGTATAAAATATTACATAAAGAGATAAGAAGACCAAATAAGTTTTGCACAAAGAAGTAGGGATGACAGTGTTTCTATAAAAAGAGATAAACTCATCAAAAATACTAAAATTAATATCATCCCAGAAAGATTTGAAAAATTCAACCATAAACCCATTTGATTAAAGGTCAATAAATATTTTATTAATAAAAAATATTTTAATTAAAGAAGAACAAAAGTGATTTTCGATAAAAGGAAGAGAAGGGTAAAGATGCCAATGATCAACAATCTCATCGATCCTATGTTTTCATCGGTATCTTTTTTTTTTTTTCAAAAAGAAAAAATAATTTTTTTGCTTCATCAACCTAAGACAAGGAGTTTCTAAAATATCAGAACTCATAAATACTTGACGAGCTTCCTATGAAGTCTCCTACAATTTTAGTTAATTAGATTCATTAATAGGATTGAGAGGAGAGGAGCCAATCATATCTGATTCATAGAGAGAAGAAGAGAGATCCTCCTATAGTATGTTTTGAAGGTATTTAACTCTCCCTTTCTTGTGTTTCGTAGTCTCATCAACCCTCTTGCCATGGGCAGCAAGGAACTTTTGGAAGGTAAAGCTTTACGCCCACCCAAAAGAGGAGGAGGAAGAAGGTCAACCAAAACTTGATCATCTGTATGATCCAAGACTTTCAGGTCATTTGAGGTAGCCACAAGTGGAGATATAAAGTCATCCACAACAACTTTTGAGCTAAAACATTAAAGGAGAAAACTAAATCAATCAAGTCCTTGCCCCTAACAAGGGAAATACTTTGACCTTGACCCAATTCTTCAGACAGAACGAAGGGATCGAATGGCAGGTCCTCAGAGATCACAATAATATTAATGAAAGCATTTAAAGTAGGATCAAGCGAGATTTTTGGTCTTAGAATTCAGGCCCTTTGGAGTAGTGCTCTTTGTATCACAACTAACATCAATTAAAGTAGATTTGGATAGTGAGATCACTTCACAAGGAAGGTTAGTAGAATATCGATTGATCTCAATCGCAAAAGGAGCCTTTTGCTAATGCGCTTGCAGAACATGCCCATTTGATTTAGGCAAGCCAACGTGTGACGCTACCATCACAGGGCTTCCATGACAGCCATCAATCAAGTCTCAATGTGGCAGATTCTTGTTTGAGTCACTCGTTTTCTCCATCTTCGATTTGGGATGCTGGCAAGCGACCATTCTCTACTGGACCATAATCTATGGTTCAAATGAACTCTCATTATTAATAGTAACCTTCTTCGTGACAAGGTTTATAATTACGTATTTACCAGAGTTTCGAGTTCAGCTCAATAAGGTATGATACGAGTACATATATATATAAATATATATGTATATATATATATACATGTATATATATATATTATGTATATACATATATATACATGTATATATTTATATTATAATAATAATAAAAGTAAAAAAAAAGGGTGACGTCGTCGAGGCGACGTCATGTCGTTTCTTCTCCTCGCGCGGATTAGGAGAAGTCGCCGACAACATTGAGGTCTCCCCGTGAAGCTTTGGCGACGTCATCGAGACTTCTTCTCCCTGTGCGGATTAGGAGAAGTTGTCGACGACATCGAGGCCTCGTCACCTCAAACGAGGAGGAGGCGACATTGTATCTGTAGCATCTGGCGAGAGAGAGCGACGACGGATCAGGATCATCGAGGGAGAGAGACATCAGATCTTTAGGTTCTTACTTTTCTTTTCCCTCTTCTTCATTCTCCCTTGGCTAATACTGTTCGATAGTGGGCAGCGACAGTCAAAATCAATCGTTACCGATCGATTTCAGGTGGTAACAAGGTGGAAAAAGTCCCAATCAACAGTAACAGGCGATCCGCGTATCGATATGTTGGCAGATTGGTATGTACCATATGGTACGAACGATATTATTCAAAATTAAATACTTTGAAACAACAAAGGTAGCACTCATCTTAGACAATGCTGCCAGACGTGTCATTGAAGCCACCTTCACCTAAGTAAAGAGCATTCATAAAGCTTATGACCTATATATTTACAAAGAAAGCACATGGTCAGAATTTTTTTTATAGAAAATTGTTTGGAAAAATATGTTAAAACGGAATAATTATTTTCCCTCTTTGTGTATCAAAATTGGTTCTTTATCAAAATCCCAACTTGATATAAAAATATAAATATCAACCATAACAACATAAAAAGTAGAACAATAAATCAATCATATAGTGAGTCCAAATTTTTTTAACGTGGAAAACCCATTACCGGAAAAACTATGAGACCGTAGTCCACCTCAAACTTTCACTATCAATAGTAATGATAACAAGTTTATAATAAATCTTCTCTAAAATAACAAGAGGATCATAATAATATCAACATCATATATCTTGGCTCAAGAATAACATATCTTCATCGTAATAGAATTTTAGATCTCACAAATTGAATATAGCAGAAAAGTATATCAGATAGGATAAATTGTAAATCAATATCATTAAGATTATAGAGTTTACTATAAGGATTTTCTACATAAAATTTGGGTCAAACTGACAATATTTGGCTAATGATCTAAAACTCAAATTCTTATTCTTTCTCACTACTTTTTCTCCCTTCTCTCTATGCGCCGCCACCGATCGCTGCGTGCTCGCTTCTCGTTCGCTGCACTATTTCAACGTTCACTGCCCTAGTTTTTTCTTTTTCCTTTTAATTAATAATTTGGGCTCAATAAGCTTAATTGTCGAAGCCCTCGCCTGAGCAGACCCAACAGAAACTACTCGAAGGAAACCAAAAGAGGGAGGACCGATCCAAACTTCTTATTTGAAGGGAATAGATAAATCAATCTGATACAAATCCAAACAAATCAACCACGCTCAAAATGTAAAGATCGTTCATCAATTTTAGAAGGACAATCTAAACCAGAGGCAATCGAAAAAGTCTTTCTAGTTCTAGTATTCAAGTGGTAGTCCAAGTAATTGGATCCAAACAAGGACAGTGCTCATCTTCTCAGAGAGAAGAACAAAGTCTGACTGCCAAGGAATGAGGTGCAAAAGTTCACCTCGGACCATCCATGGCCTTTAGTGAGAACAAGCAAAGCCTCCTCCTCAAAGAAAAAATGAAAAAGAGAAAAACCTCCCTCTAAATCCAAAACCAACAAATTATTGGCAAAAAGTCATAAAGAAAGAATTCATCCCGCAAAATACATCCAACGAAACTGAACGATCCACATTTTATGCCATTTGGAAAGTTCAGATTCATCAGAAACCACAATATCAAATGAAGAACTCTGAATCCGATCAAACAGAGTATTAGAGAGAAGCATGCCAAAAGCGGTTGATCGGGGTTTACCAGAGAGTACCTTCGCTTAGGTGAGGGGAGTAGTAGGATTCATAGCAGAAGGTGCAAAACCAAGATGGGTTGCCAAAGGTTGCGCTTCTGTTGTTACAACCGCAGCAGCCAAGGGAGCAAGATCCTTGGTGGAGGAAGTAACGATATCAAACAATGGAGTGTTGGCATGGGAAGAGGATGGATTGCAGGGGAACCAATCCCTAACCACTACCTTAACATTGAGATCGCAAGTCGCAAAAGCAAAAACAACACAGCAGTACCTTTACTGTCAAATAGTCTAGAAGAGTCACTTCCCCAATATTGATAAGGGATAATTTGGTGCGATCGTAGGTTCGTGAAAAATTATCTGTTTTGAACAATTGAGCTCCATAAAAGATAAAAATAATCTGACAAACTTATGAACCCTTGGTTCTCATACTCCTCAATTAATACTAAGAGAAAGCCATTTATCATTAACAAAAACTGTGTCGAGCATAAATTATAGAAACATCAACTCCATTAGTATACCGTCGAATAAATATACTTTCTTAAAAATCAATTATCCAAAATAAAATTCCATGATATCCATCAATCCATTTTCACTCGAGCTATTTAACACCTTTGTTGTCGTATATAAATCTAGTAGCATCCATCCCTTAATTAACTTTTACATGACATGATTACAAGTGATATTGTGCTCAGTTATTGAGTTTTAAATACTATATCTTGATTCCATATCATTCCACAATCAAACACATTAATTCCGATCAACCTGATTAGTATATTAATTCCTCAATCATCTCCCCTATCTCATCTCTTCCCTGAGCGCTGATTCATCAATTAGATTCGGACCATTGGGGATTGACTTTAATTTGGGCCTCTAGTGCAAGATTGAATCAAACCCTTAATGATAGTAGACTGCCTCTACATCATTGTTTAATTCATGGAATCCACATATCATTGTTTAATTAGATCAAGATATTCATCACCAATCCCTAACCACTACCTTAACATTGAGAACGCTGGTCGCAAAAGCAAAAACAACATAGAAGTACCTTTACTGTCAAATAGTGAAGAGTCATTTCCCCAATATTGATAAGGGATAATTTGGTACGGTCATATGTTGGTTGGTGAAGAATTATCCGTTTTAGACGATAATGGACGAATTATAAACCCTTGGTTCTCATACTCCTCAATCAATATGGGATTAAATGTTCTTATCAAATATCATGATAAAGAGAAAGTCATTTATCATTAACAAAAACTATGTCAAGCATAAATTATAGAAACATCAACTCCATTAGTATACCGTCGAATAAATATACTTTCTTAAAAATCAATTATCCAAAATAAAATTCCATGATATCCATCAATCCATTTTCACTCGAGCTATTTAACACCTTTGTTGTCGTATATAAATCTAGTAGCATCCATCCCTTAATTAACTTTTACATGACATGATTACAAGTGATATTGTGCTCAGTTATTGAGTTTTAAATACTATATCTTGATTCCATATCATCCCACAATCAAACACATTAATTCCGATCAATCTGATTAGTATATTAATTCCTCAATCATCTCCCCTATCTCATCTCTTCCCTGAGCGCTGATTCATCAATTAGATTTGGACCATTGGGGATTGACGTTAATTTGGGCCTCTAGTGCAAGATTGAATCAAACCCTTAATGATAGTAGACTGCCTCTACATCATTGTTTAATTCATGGAATCCACATATCATTGTTTAATTAGATCAAGATATTCATCATATATATATATATGCTCAACAACTCCTTTTAATTAAGAGGAAACACGAAGATGAATATAAGCTAACTCAACGCATTTGTTTCATTCGGCAACTCGGATTCCTTGGATCCTTCCTTCAAAGGCAGCTGTTGCCCAGTCCAAGCTGCAGCGACAAATCGACACTTGGATCATTCTCCTCCAATTCCAACCTTTCACACCAAAAAAACTCCTTACCAATTGTCCTTGGTTCTCATACTCCTCAATCAATATGGGATTAAATGTTCTTATCAAATATCATGATAAAGAGAAAGTCATTTATCATTAACAAAAACTATGTCAAGCATAAATTATAGAAACATCAACTCGATTAGTATACCGTCGAATAAATATACTTACTTAAAAATCAATTATCCAAAACAAAATTCCATGATATCAATCAATCCATTTTCACTCCAGCTATCTAATTCTAGTACCATCAATCCCTTAATTAACTTTTACATGAAATGATTACAAGTGATATTGTGCTCAGTTATTGAGTTTTAAATACTATATCTTGATTCCATATCATTCCACAATCAAACACATTAATTCCGATCAACCTGATTAGTATATTAATTCCTCAATCATCTCCCCTATCTCATCTCTTCCCTGAGCGCTGATTCATCAATTAGATTCGGACCATTGGGGATTGACGTTAATTTGGGCCTCTAGTGCAAGATTGAATCAAACCCTTAATGATAGTAGACTGCCTCTACATCATTGTTTAATTCATGGAATCCACATATCATTGTTTAATTAGACCAAGATATTCATCATATATATATATATATATGCTCAACAACTCCTTTTAATTAAGAGGAAACACGAAGATGAATGTAAGCTAACTCAACGCATTTGTTTCATTCGGCAACTCGGATTCCTTGGATCCTTCCTTCAAAGGCAGCTGTTGCCCAGTCCAAGCTGCAGCGACAAATCGACACTTGGATCATTCTCCTCCAATTCCAACCTTTCACACCAAAACCACTCCTCCCTCCCGTCTTCTTTCTTTCTGTGGGACTGCCTGCCGTGCTTCGCTTTCGCAGTCTATTCTTCAAGTCAAAGTGAGGGCGTCGCTCGATGTGAGTGAGCCTTAATTACGTTGGTAGAACAGGAAAACTCGCCGGCCGATGCTGCTGCTTTGTTTGTATAAACTTACCCGATGATGGAGACGTGGAGACGAAGACATGCACTGGAAAAACGGGACCCACGAGTTGCCATTCCTTTGCTCCCGCAGGATACATTACGAAAGCCGGCAACTAAGAGTGTGACGATGTGATAGCAACATGCAACGGGACACAGGAATTCTCTCTCTCTTCAACCCAACAAACATACTCGTTGAAACAAACCTCACACTATCACAGAACCAAAATCTGTTTAGAGTTCACCAAACACGAACGATGGTCATTCAAATGCCTCCATCTGGACAAAAATTAGCGTCCCACGTCGGGAGAGCAGCGAGTAACGATGACTCATTTTCTAATCCGGAAATTTTCTATGTGATCGAAAAGATTCCAAACTAATGAAACCCCGTGAGAGATATCCAATAAAAACTTCCCCGATAATTCCTCCCCCCCTCCGCACATATATCAACAAGCCGACCCCTTCGCTGTTTCTTCCAACCCATTCCCAAATCCCCTCGCTCCTCTCCTTCCCAACGCCGCCGACTCCGTATCCAGAGGAGGGGGAATCATGGGATCGGTGGGGGAACCGGTGGCGAGTCCGAACACCTTTCCCGTCCGTCCCTCGCCCTTCCGCTACAACTCTCCGCTGGCCCAAGTGAGCCTGATAGGGCTGGTGTGCTTCTGCTGCCCCGGCATGTTCAACGCGCTATCCGGCATGGGCGGCGGCGGGCAGGTCGACCACACCGCCGCCAACAACGCGAACACCGCACTCTACACCACCTTCGCTGTATTCGGCGTCCTCGGCGGCGGCATCTACAACCTCCTCGGCCCCCGCCTCACCCTGTTCGCCGGCTGCTCGACCTACGTCCTCTACGCCGGCTCCTTCCTCTACTACAACCATTACCACCACCAACTCTTCGCGATCCTCGCGGGTGCGATCCTTGGCATCGGCGCTGGCCTCCTATGGGCTGGCCAGGGCGCCATCATGACCTCCTACCCGCCGCCGGAGCGCAAGGGCACCTACATCTCCCTCTTCTGGGCCATCTTCAACATGGGCGGCGTTTTCGGCGGCCTCATCCCCTTCTTTCTCAACTACCGCCGAACCGACGCTCGCTCCGTCAACGACGCCACCTACATCGCCTTCATGTGCTTCATGGCTGCCGGCGCCCTTCTCTCCCTCGGCATCCTGCCCCCCTCCCGCGTCGTCCGAGACAACGGCACCCGCGCCACCAACGTCGCCTACTCCAACGTCAGCACCGAGGCCGTCGAGATCCTGAAGCTATTCGCCGACCGGCGGATGCTGCTCATCGTGCCGGCGGCGTGGGCCAGCAACTTCTTCTACAGCTACCAGTTCAACAACGTGAACGGCCTCCTCTTCAACCTGAGGACCAAGGGGCTCAACAACGTCTTCTACTGGGGCGCGCAGATGTTCGGCTCGGTGGCCATCGGCTACGTGCTGGACTTCAGCTTCAGGAGCCGGCGGACGAGGGGGTACGTGGGGATCACGGTGGTGGCGGTGCTCGGGACCGCCATCTGGGCCGGCGGGCTCGCGAACCAGCTGCGGTACACCGACGGCGTGTGGCAGGACGAGCTCGACTTCAAGAAATCCGGTGCCGACTACGCGGGACCGTTCGTGCTCTACTTCAGCTACGGCTTGCTGGATGCCATGTTCCAAAGCCTGTGCTATTGGATGATCGGCGCGCTGGCCGACGACTCCCAGACTCTTAGCAGGTTACTCCTCCATCAATCATGTTCTTCTCACTTCTTTCAATTCCGTTTCAAAACAACGTGTCTGCTTCGTGCGCATCGCGATCATCTTCATTTTGTCCTGTACACAATTGCAGGTACAGCGGATTCTACAAGGGAGTGCAGAGCGCGGGTGCCGCAGTTGCTTGGCAGGTCGACACGCGCAAGGTCCCCCTGCTATCGCAGTTGATTGTGAACTGGTCTCTCACCACGGTGAGCTACCCATTACTAGCTGTCCTGGTGATGCTCTTTGTGAAAGATGGAAACACGGCCGAGGACGGAGAGAGCGATCATCCAAAAGTCATGAGCTCCTAAAGCTTGTGGATGACGCTCATAGACTGGCTTTTGTACGTATACCTGTTGTTCTAGTTTAGCAACTCTGCTATTCATGTTGTTCCTCTGTCAGTCAACTTGTTAGGAGGAGAGCATGGGATATGGTTGAAAGATTTCATGAACGTGAAATTGTGTAGCCCTTTGGTATGTTTTACGAATAAATTATATATCATTTTCATAATCATTCATTCATACCATGATAAATTTAAAGCTTGTAGCTATCTGCATCCCTTACCACTCCAACACGAACCGGCGGCGAACGGAAGAAAGCACAACTCCTTCAAGGAGCTACAGAAGCCAACGACACAAGCAGGCGATAGCTGTGTCACGAAACGCTTTCCAGGATACGGTTGCCTAATACATGTCGTTTTGGGTTTCTCTGTGCCGGAACGCTATGAGTTGTACATGCTTCCCTCTCCGCTCTCGTCATCGTCATCCTCGCGGTCGGAGATGGCTATGTGGACGCCGGGGTCCTCCGCCGTGCAGCTTCCGCCGAGAACGATCGAGTTGTTGACGGCCTGGTAGTTGCTGTTGGCGCATGCGGCCAGTGCGTTCTTGTCAGCCCGCAGCACTCCGCCCGTGTCCACCATCTCCTGCGAGTTCACCCTTGTCACCGCGCCTCTGTTCTCACCCGCGAGCACGACGATCCTCGTGCCATCGCCGCCCTCCTGGCCGAGGACCATGGCATCGGCGTGCTCTCGGCTGCTCGACTTGGGAACCATGGTCGAATAGAGGTGAAATCTTAGTCCCCGTCGGTCGGTGGTGACACGCAGGTGTCGGACAAAGCTCGATAGATTTATAACGGAGATTGAAGCTTGCTACGGAATGGAATTATTCTTATCTTGTAACGAGATTTAAGCTTGCATGGCGGACAAGGGACCGAACTGCATATTCCGGTCGCAAGGTTGGACGCCAAGGATGCGATTGCCATGGTTTAACACCCAAGAAATCTTTAGAATTAATCTTGGAATAAAATGTTGGACTCCTCAACATGACAATCTCGTGTTCTGCTGCTTATATTTCAGTTTTGAGGAAAATCCATCCTCCTAACCTGTATAAATAGGAGATGGATATATGAATACAATCATGCTTCTTCAGTAATTTCTTCTTTTCTAACATGGTATCAGAGCATTGCTATTGGGCGACAGTACTAGCTCGCACGCTACTACATCGGGACGTGCCAGCGCTAATCTCTTATCTCATCTTTATTCACCAAGTTCAATGAGTTTTGACTTGGAAGGATATAATTTTTTATCATTACAACATAGGAACATGTTATCACAATAGGTAGTTAGTTATTGGCTGCATTTGTAGTTGTTGCACATCTAAAAGAATTCTTCTCAACCAAATAGCTTTACATGTTGTGGACGCCGGGGTCCTCCGCCGTGCAGCTTCCGCCGAGAACGATCGAGTTGTTGACGGCCTGGTAGTTGCTGTTGGCGCATGCGGCCAGTGCGTTCTTGTCAGCCCGCAGCACTCCGCCCGTGTCCACCATCTCCTGCGAGTTCACCCTTGTCACCGCGCCTCTGTTCTCACCCGCGAGCACGACGATCCTCGTGCCATCGCCGCCGTCCTGGCCGAGGCCCATGGCATCGGCGTGCTCTCGGCTGCTCGACTTGGGAACCATGGTCGAATAGAGGTGAAATCTTAGTCCCCGTCGGTCGGTGGTGAGACGCAGGTGTTAGGACAAAGCTCGATAGATTTATAACGGAGATTGAAGCTTGCTACGGAATGGAATTATTCTTATCTTGTAACGAGATTTAAGCTTGCATGGCGGACAAGGGACCGAACTGCATATTCCGGTCGCAAGGTTGGACGCCAAGGATGCGATTGCCATGGCTTAACACCCAATAATTCTTTAGAATTAATCTTGAAATAAAATGTTGGACTCCTCAACATGACAATCTCGTGTTCTCCTGCTTATATTTCAGTTTTGAGGGAAATCTTTTTGGACTCCTCAACATGACAATCTCGTGTTCTGCTGCTTATATTTCAGTTTTGAGGAAAATCCATCCTCCTAACCTGTATAAATAGGAGATGGATATATGAATACAATCATGCTTCTTCAGTAATTTCTTCTTTTCTAACATGGTATCAGAGCATTGCTATTGGGCGACAGTACTAGCTCGCACGCTACTACATCGGGACGTGCCAGCGCTAATCTCTTATCTCATCTTTATTCATCAAGTCTTGATGAAGTTCAATGCGTTTTGACTTGGAAGGATAGGATTTTTTATCATTACAACAGAGGAACATGTTATCACAATAGATAGTTATTGGCTGCATTTGTAGTTGTTGCACATCTAAAAGAATTCTTCTCAACCAAATAGCTTTACATGTTATATATATAGCTATTGACTTTTGCTTACTTGAGCTCCATGATGTTACCATTGTACATAAGCTAAAGTGATCATCAGAATTACTTTTTATATATATATAAATCTTCTATAGAACCAGTCTAATCACTTTGTGTATCCAATCAACTTATTACATTTTTTTTTTTCATTTTTGATGCCTTGCTTCTTGCTTCCTTGAAGATATTTTAAATTTTTTTTAGCTGCATAATGTAGTTTGCTATGGTCAGTCATGAATATTGAAATCATACTCATAACATGCAAAATATTAAGTATTGTATTTGTAAGATAGATCAAGGAATCGATTAGGCTTTTAAAGAGTGTTTGAATCAACCTTTATAGTACATTTAAAGCCATGGGAGTAGGCACTGGTTTGCATTTGTCCATTTGACACTTTTTCAGAAGATCTTCAATGTATTTCTATTGAGAATTGAAAATCTCACCCTGTAGATTGCTTCACTTGAATTCTAAGAAAATATTTTATTACTCTCAAATCTGTCATGCTTTGCTTGAAGTTCTGCACTTCATACCTGTGTTCATATAAATAAGATCATCTAACATAAAGACACAATAAAAGAGTTGGCTGCACCAGCTTTCTTTACATAAAGTGATGGTTCATTTAGGCTTCTTTGGAAATCACTTTTACCTAAATAAGAATCAATCTTATTGTTTTTGAAAAGTTTATTGACTTTGACTTTATAGTCTTGAGGTTAGTCTACATTCTTTTTAAAATTACTATTAAGAAAAGTAGATTTTATATCTAGTTAAAATACTTTCATCTCCAACTGAACTGTTAATATAAGAACTGTTCTTACAAGAACTTTGTCTTGCCCACTTGAGTTTAATGACATCCTTTCCTTTTGGTAGGTTAATAAGATCCCAAGTTTTGTTTATTTATCTCAGCATCCATAGCCTTTTTTCACTCATTCTCTTTGGTAGCTTATTCAGAATTCTGTGGTTCACAAGTAAAGAATGCAATTTCATATGATTCATAAATATTTACTAATGAACACTACTTTCTTGGTGAAAAATCTAAATCATAATAATATGAATTTCCTAACTTAAACCTTCTAAAGAGTTTGAAGGACTAGAGTTTGGAGTTGTAGTCATAGAAGGTTGTGTTTGCTCCTTTTGACTTGAACAAGGCTCCAATAATTCATGAATAATTGGTATATTCACTGATTTTTCTTCCCAATTCCAAGATGCAATCTCATAAAAAATGACATCTCTTAATATCACAAGCTTGTTAGTCATAGGATTAAACCATCTGTAGCTTTTGGATTCATCACTATAACCAATAAAGAGCAGTTTTTCACTTTTCTCATCAAATATGTCTCTATTTGGAGATGAAATATGTTATGTGCATAGATAATGCTGCCAAACACTTTAAAGATGACCAATCACTAGTTTGCTTTTATGCCAAGCTTCATATGGAGTTCTATTGAGCTTAGCTTTTGTAAATCTATTTAGAATATAAACTACAGTATGAATAGTTTCTGTCAAAAAATTATTAGGTAAATTTTTACTTTTCAGCATGCTTCCTGCTATCTCCATTATGATACAATTTTTTTTTCTGCTACTCTGTTTTATTGAGGGCTTCTACTAACAATAAGTTGCCATGATCGGTTCTTAAAGATTTGATTTGAAATCTACTTTACTTCTCCACAAGAGTCTTGAATTAAAAAATATATAAAATGCATTTTATTTTTCTATAAAAAAATAAACTCAATCATTTTGATAGAATAATCAACAAAGAGAATAAAATACCTTCTATTGTTGATTGAAGAAGTTCTAGAAGGATCACATATGTCAGCTTGAATAAGTTCAAGTGGTGATTTTATTCTTTAAGAATTTTTAAGAAATGGAAGTCCCATAAATACAACCTTCACATATTTTATTTTCTTACTTTAAGATGAGAACTCCGATAACCATATTCTTTTGCTCGAACAATTATAGACCTTTGACATTAAGATTATCATATCTCAAGTGTCATAAACTAAACATATTAATATTTTCAATTTTGAATGCTATTTCCTCCATTGGCATAATAAGAGGGAGAAGAGTGGTTCAGTTTTATTGTTACTGAAGTTTTCCTCTTTTTCATTCTTTCTTGAAACCAACAATCCCTTTGAGAATGATTGAAGATTTTATACCTTTTGTATTTGATACGTAATCATTTGATTTATGATTAGTCTTCTTGCAAATTTTGCAACATGAATGTGAACCTTTTAGTTTATACTCTTTCTTTAGGTAACTTTAATACTTTGTAGTTTTCCATCTCCAAGTTTTACTCGAGAAGAGAAGTTGTGAACAGGTTAATAAAAATCTGTTCATTCCCTATCATATGATTGTTGCCACCATCATCCAAATGCCAAGCATTTTATGCTTCTTTTGAATATTCATAGGAGAGAAGAGTGGTTCAGTTTCATTCTTAGTGAAGTTTTTTTCTTTTTCATTCTTTCTTGAAACCAACAATCTCTTTGAGAATGATTGAGAATTTTGTACCTTTTGTATTTGAATCCACAATCTTTTGATTTATGATTAGTCTTCTTGCAAATTTTGTAACCTGAATGTGAACCTTTTAGTTGATACTCTTTCTTTTGTCTTGTCCTCTGCCCTTTTTATTAAATCACTACAATAATTATGATTTTAGGCTACACCACATCTGGATGCAGTTTTAGAAAACCCTTATTATAAATGACTAGTAGCCATGGTTTTGTAAAATGCTATATTATGTTATAATTATTATTGTGGATTTTAAAAACCATAGATGGTTTTACGAATATCATCGTCGATCGGTAAGTCGGCACGGTTGGTTCACTGTCGAAAATGCAAGCTCATCCAATTGTCTCTTCCTAGCTGACGTGAGAGATTTGATAATGTGAAATCGCATGAAAGGCCCGATCAGAAGTGGTCCTATCGGGACTCAATTCGGGATGATCGGGTAGGTGGCCTGAGATCTTCATGGCTACAAGGTTCCCTCTCTAGGTTGGGTCGTCCGAGTGTCCTCGAGAGATGATTTGTCTCATGATTGTGTGACTATGTCCTGACAACAGGGTCACCTCTTGTTCACCGACGATCCTACGTGACAGGCCGACGCTAGGGATTACTCGACATGACCCTTTCGATGTTTAAGTTAGCAAAGGGGGGAAGACAACTGTATAAGCTGTAAACCTGAGTTAGCATATAAAGAGTTGTCACCTCTCAACGTAAGTTGATGGGTTTTTTTTATATCTGATCTCTATGCTTTCTTACTAATCGGTCTGGGATAAGATTAGGTGAACCGTCTGATCACTATCTGATCTTGATAAAGTATGACAGTTATTATCAATCGTTGATGCAGTGCATATCAAGATGCACTGCGGTACCATTGGTGACCTAGAACTCTGGTTGGGTGTCGACTTCAGTGGCAAATAAGTTGGGGTGGGCAAAATTGTCCCTATCACATAGTAATAGATTGATCAAAGGCAATATTTTTTCAAAACTTCAGCATGAGAAACAAAATCCTTGACCATATTGCCTTGTTTCCTCTCTTCCTCATCACGATATTGGCAATGTTGTGAGGAGGAGGATCTGTTTGGGTACTTATCTTGGTCTCAGAGTCGTTGTGAGGAGGTAGATCAATCGTGAGACTTTACTAACTAAGTAATTCGATGTATTGACTCTTTAGATACATTTTGTGAAGCATTTTTTTTATTAATTTTGTGTATTTAGATCTCTGTATAATAATAATAATAATAATAATATTCTATTCTTGTAATCTTCGAGTTGAACCGATGTTAGTCCCTTCTCTATTTAGATATAGATATTGTCAATGGTCATATTTCTTGTTTTCTTCCTCATACAATTGATTGATGTGTATCATCCATGATTTCCCCTGTAATTTCATGCTTCTTGAATTCTTTTGTATGGATTGCACTCTCTTCAGTTCTAAGTGTAACCAAGTTTATCGCTATTCCTAAGTTGGTATCATGAGAAAAGCTTTTCGTAAAGCTTGTGTATATTCATGACACTTTAAGATGTCATACTCTCATTTATATTCCAAGTACTAAGTATTCCTTATTTGAATACTTTATAGCACTTTATGACCATAAACATATATTTATAATTTATTGAGAAAAAACCTACCTTTTACTTCATCTCCAACTCTCTTAATGTATTTACTCAGTTTCTATATTATTAGATATCATTTTATAGTTAATTGTTTATCTCTATTTTGAATATATGTTTAGATTCATGTTGTCTCTAACTTGAATGAGTTCTTACGTATTGGATTTTAAGCTGAAGAAGACATGGAGATCATACCAACATCAAGTCATTCCTTACGGGAAGCTGAAGACGAGGAGAACATGCACCGAGGAATGCCTCCGCAATGAAGCAGTGGACGTCGGACGAACTGAGAACGACGAAACAGTACACCAACTCTTCCATCTCCGATCACCTCCACCATCGACTCCTTGAAATCGGTTAGAGGGTCGACCGAGTACTTCACCGCGCAGATGCTCTCCGCGACAGCGCCTTGGGAGGCTCGCCGAGAAGCCAAGGCTCGTGGAGGAGCATCTCTTGGCCCTCCTCTTCTCTCCCCCACTGCTTTCATCGCCGCCCATTGCCTGCGTGTGTTTCTTGTGAAGCCTCTTCGAATGATGACGAGAGTTGTTCTCCGTTGTCGGTGCTGCTCGGTAAAAGTAAACGGCATTGTTTGCGGTAGTATTAACCGTTGAATATTGGTATATGTCAGGAATTGTAGTTGATGGGATATAAAGAGAAATAAATTTTTTTATATGAATAAATACTAATCAATTATAATATGTAGCGAAATTAAATAAAAATTATAATCATGACATCAAGATTTATGTAAAAAATTCCTCCAATATCAAGGATAAAAATCACGGGATAAACTAGAGATAATCCATTATAAGAATAATAAAAATATAAATCTTAGTCTTTTGCCCAAAATCCAAACAACAATATCAAGAGAATAACTGGGATATAAGGATTATGTCACTGTGCACAATATCCAAGTAATTACAGCCTAACCTAAGATGAGAATACTGCCAGGATAATTGATAACAGTCTCGTTGTCTTCTTCCTGTAATTTATGTATCGTTGATGCAGTTTCTCCCTATTTTCACAGCCATCACACTCCCCTTATTAGATCGGGTTAGATGAAAGGGAATAAGTTATGGATTATTAAAGCTCACTATGGGCTAAACGTGTGGGCTGTCAGCCCAACAGCACTAAGGAATCCTGAGTTCTGTCATTTAGTTGGAGAAGAACGATGGGCTATACTACGGGTTTGGAAAGACCCTACAACCACCCTATTTTGTAGAAGGAAGACATTTCTAACAATAATAGAACACTCATCACTAAAAATGTCTCGACAATACACTTGAATCTGAAACTAATATGTAAAGAGGAAAAATATTATCATGTTTTTCTCTCGCTAATTCATATTAATATATTAAATGATATACGATCGATGTAATGAGAAAATTAACATGAATCACTTATCGAAATGTTTGAACTCAACCACTAGTAATAAGTTTTTATAAATTCAATTCATTCAAGTCTTCTTCCACTTCACACTTATTGATAATAATAATAGGATCTAAAATGCAAATAAGTAGAATAACTATCTACCAGTTACTAAATCTTGAGGCAATTGTTTTAAGGAGAGACATCCTAAAAGGCAAAACATCGACTTCGATCTTCGTAGATTTTCATATTAACCGATGGTAAAAGCTTTCCATCGACTTGCATATTAGAAAATTATAACTTGCATAATAGCAAGTTAGTATGTTTGAGAAATTTGTCTCTTCTTGCCGACGATGTAAACGATAAATTGGTAATAGAAGAAAACAAAAGTCGTAACAAGACAAATGCAGATGCGAGCATTAATGACTGTCTGATGTCGGAAGGGACAATGTTTTAAGAGGAAGAAATGAAGCTCGGCTTTTGGCTCGAGAACATATGCTCTTGTCGCTTGATAAAAGAAAAGGTCAGCGATAACAAGTCAAGCATGAAAGGCAACCGTTAGAGAATAAATATGTCGGAGTCGGTGAGTCAGCACGATTAGGTCTGTGGGTCAATGTCGGGAGTTTTTTACTGGATGATTCGAATAATGAGATGGTCGAGCTCTCGGGAAGGAGTGTCGATTGGCGTTGGTCGAGGTCGGGCTGATTGATGACTCCTCGGTGCCAGACGGATCGTGCTCCCGTGCCGAGTCCCTCACTATCAATGATGAGTGGACACCGTCATGCAAAAGAGTCTTCGTCGTGTGGTACCCAGCTGTGGCTCCTATGACGAGCAAGTTAGTAACCAGAGGGATCGGTTTCGTTCTTTTTGTGTATCCTCCTTATCTCTCTTTAGCCAGAGGCCGACCGGGGGTTTTATACTATAACGCGAGGACTGATGGTGCGTCGGTTTAGTGTTGCCGTTGTCCCCGAGGGATGGGACATATGACGTATCCTCTAGGTACGCACTTCCTAGACGGGACGTGTGGCGTGGGACTCTGAGTTGACGTGTGGTGACATGTTCAGACTATCAAAATATACGGTATCAGAAATGAAGCTCGGCTTTTGGCTCGAGAACATCTGCTCTTGTCGGTTGATAAAAGAAAAGGTCAACGATAACAAGTCAAGCATGAAAGGCCACTAAGATCTAATAACCATATATTATAAGCATCAATCAGTGAACGCTTGGAAAGACGCAAAGAATTATACAGTATTCACATTAGAGAGGCCATGTTGTCGCATTGAAAATGGGACAGAAAGACGTCTCTCAGAAGACTGGCAAAACCGTTGACAATTTGTCATTGTGTTCTATTTTGTACTGCTTCACTTTCATCCTCTCTCTCTCTCTCTCTCTCTCTCTCTCTCTCTCTCGTAGTTACAAGTGTGTATCGTCAAATACCCTACTCATAGCTCTGCGAGCTTTACACAGAGAAGAGGCAGTGGTAACACCTGAATCTGAATCCCCAGATCAGGGATTAGCAAATTGGTTGACCACATGGAACACTTACAGGTGAAAACACAACGGTCAGTGGTGCATGGTCGGAGAGAGAATAATTTTCTGGCCACATCCCTCGCTCGACTTCTGGTGGGAAGAGGACCGCGTCCTTCACGTTAAAACCCAAGGTCTGCTGTCTCCCTCCCATCATCTGTGTTCCGTCGATTATTCAATTATAATATGTAGCGAAATTAAATAAAAATTATAATCATGACATCAAGATTTATGTAAAAAATTCCTCCAATATCAAGGATAAAAATCACGGGATAAACTAGAGATAATCCATTATAAGAATAATAAAAATATAAATCTTAGTCTTTTGCCCAAAATCCAAACAACAATATCAAGAGAATAACTGGGATATAAGGATTATGTCACTGTGCACAATATCCAAGTAATTACAGCCTAACCTAAGATGAGAATACTGCCAGGATAATTGATAACAGTCTCGTTGTCTTCTTCCTGTAATTTATGTATCGTTGATGCAGTTTCTCCCTATTTTCACAGCCATCACACTCCCCTTATTAGATCGGGTTAGATGAAAGGGAATAAGTTATGGATTATTAAAGCTCACTATGGGCTAAACGTGTGGGCTGTCAGCCCAACAGCACTAAGGAATCCTGAGTTCTGTCATTTAGTTGGAGAAGAACGATGGGCTATACTACGGGTTTGGAAAGACCCTGTAGCCACGCTATCAACCACCCTATTTTGTAGAAGGAAGACATTTCTAACAATAATAGAACACTCATCACTAAAAATGTCTCGACAATACACTTGAATCTGAAACTAATATGTAAAGAGGAAAAATATTATCATGTTTTTCTCTCGCTAATTCATATTAATATATTAAATGATATACGATCGATGTAATGAGAAAATTAACATGAATCACTTATCGAAATGTTTGAACTCAACCACTAGTAATAAGTTTTTATAAATTCAATTCATTCAAGTCTTCTTCCACTTCACACTTATTGATAATAATAATAGGATCTAAAATGCAAATAAGTAGAATAACTATCTACCAGTTACTAAATCTTGAGGCAATTGTTTTAAGGAGAGACATCCTAAAAGGCAAAACATCGACTTCGATCTTCGTAGATTTTCATATTAACCGATGGTAAAAGCTTTCCATCGACTTGCATATTAGAAAATTATAACTTGCATAATAGCAAGTTAGTATGTTTGAGAAATTTGTCTCTTCTTGCCGACGATGTAAACGATAAATTGGTAATAGAAGAAAACAAAAGTCGTAACAAGACAAATGCAGATGCGAGCATTAATGACTGTCTGATGTCGGAAGGGACAATGTTTTAAGAGGAAGAAATGAAGCTCGGCTTTTGGCTCGAGAACATATGCTCTTGTCGCTTGATAAAAGAAAAGGTCAGCGATAACAAGTCAAGCATGAAAGGCAACCGTTAGAGAATAAATATGTCGGAGTCGGTGAGTCAGCACGATTAGGTCTGTGGGTCAATGTCGGGAGTTTTTTACTGGATGATTCGAATAATGAGATGGTCGAGCTCTCGGGAAGGAGTGTCGATTGGCGTTGGTCGAGGTCGGGCTGATTGATGACTCCTCGGTGCCAGACGGATCGTGCTCCCGTGCCGAGTCCCTCACTATCAATGATGAGTGGACACCGTCATGCAAAAGAGTCTTCGTCGTGTGGTACCCAGCTGTGGCTCCTATGACGAGCAAGTTAGTAACCAGAGGGATCGGTTTCGTTCTTTTTGTGTATCCTCCTTATCTCTCTTTAGCCAGAGGCCGACCGGGGGTTTTATACTATAACGCGAGGACTGATGGTGCGTCGGTTTAGTGTTGCCGTTGTCCCCGAGGGATGGGACATATGACGTATCCTCTAGGTACGCACTTCCTAGACGGGACGTGTGGCGTGGGACTCTGAGTTGACGTGTGGTGACATGTTCAGACTATCAAAATATACGGTATCAGCCACTAAGATCTAATAACCATATATTATAAGCATCAATCAGTGAACGCTTGGAAAGACGCAAAGAATTATACAGTATTCACATTAGAGAGGCCATGTTGTCGCATTGAAAATGGGACAGAAAGACGTCTCTCAGAAGACTGGCAAAACCGTTGACAATTTGTCATTGTGTTCTATTTTGTACTGCTTCACTTTCATCCTCTCTCTCTCTCTCTCTCTCTCTCTCTCTCTCTCTCTCTCTCGTAGTTACAAGTGTGTATCGTCAAATACCCTACTCATAGCTCTGCGAGCTTTACACAGAGAAGAGGCAGTGGTAACACCTGAATCTGAATCCCCAGATCAGGGATTAGCAAATTGGTTGACCACATGGAACACTTACAGGTGAAAACACAACGGTCAGTGGTGCATGGTCGGAGAGAGAATAATTTTCTGGCCACATCCCTCGCTCGACTTCTGGTGGGAAGAGGACAGCGTCCTTCACGTTAAAACCCAAGGTCTGCTGTCTCCCTCCCATCATCTGTGTTCCGTCGATTCCCGGTGCTATTTTCTCCTCGGGTGGTGGCTCTGAACATTTATGATTCCAAATTCGCTGCTGCAAGAGCAAGTTGTTTCCATGAGGATATGATATGCATGCAGGGCCAACATCTCAAAAGGCAGGCAAGCAGCAAACGACCAATAGTTCTATTTCCTTGACTCAGCATGCTTGGTTCAAAGATTTGCGAGTTAGAACACCGGTCAATATATAATGTCATTCAACCAGTTAATGCAGTGGGGTTTCAGGAACCTTAGTAATAACGTCTCTAGAGCATATACCTGAAACTCTTCATAGTCCACGACACCATTTCCATCAATGTCGACTTGAACCCATAGATCATTTGTATCTTTAGGACCAAGACCATGAGGATGGCCAGCTACACCTAGCTGAATTGATTTGATGCATTAAACATGTTAGATTAATGATTTCATAAATGATTTCTGAGTAAGAAGTTTTAAGTACCTGACAAAGTGCCTGACAGAAACCAGAGTAGGTAATGTAGTCACCAGGACTGTCCACTTTAAGGAATGCGAACGCATTTTTCTCTGTAAGAGAAGCTGTTCGAAGAAGATACTGAACATGAAACAATTCAAGTCAGCCTATGAATTCTTTTCAAGATAAGATGTAAAAGATAGGGAGGCCATAAATTTGACAAACATCAGAATGTTTTCAGAAATATGTGAAAAGATTGCAAATAACATGTCATGATTCTTTAATATGGAAATTTAGAATAAACGACATGTTCATTGCGCCTTCAGATGTATAACATAACTATGGTTGTAGAGAAAGCAGAGGAAGCATTCAAGTGCCACTGGATCACGGAAAGATCTTTCTTACTGCTGTTGCCTAAGTTGGAAAAATGAGTTCCTTTTAGCTGAAACTCTTTGCTCTCTAAGAAGAGCATGATATGGGTTACAGATGCAATATCACTGGGCATCAACAGCATATAGCATAAAGGCATCGTCGGTACAGTTAATCCAAATAAAGTATTCACCTTAATAATGCCAAATACAGCTTCATTCCAGCTAGTTCTCAAGGGTTTCCTGCACTTATTTGGATTTAAAAGCCATATAAAATCAACTCCACAGATGTTCCCACGGTGATTGCGATGGCTAACCCACTGCAAGCAAAACAAACCAAAAAAAAAGAAAGAAAAGAGAGATGTCAACTAACATTAATAAATTGACAATTATGGCATCAAATTTAGCATATATAAATATGATAAACCTTGTGAGCGTCAAAATCACTGTACTGATGAGCAGTATCGTATGATGATACAAACCCTTGGGACCTTAGGAACTTATAAACATGCCCTCGTTTGCTTCCATTCCAGTCGCTGGAAAGCAGAGAATAAGATTAGAAAATTTCATACTATTCACTAATTAAAGATGAATGCGTGCGTATAGTACTCACCCACAGAGTATGATAGGCATAGGATCAAGATTGTGCTCTTTCTGATATGTCTCTATATACTGAAGGATCTTATACACCTGCCGGTAACAAGCCAATATCAAAGTTAAGTCACATGTAGGTAAAAGTGGAAGAAAAACCAACGCAAAGAACAGAAAGGATTACCTGTTGCAAACGAACTATACACAAGCTAGAATCGTGAGGAAATAATAAATGGGTATTCACAATGAGGACTTGCTGCTGAATGCTGCTTTTTTGCTCTTGCCAAGAAGGATCAACTGACTCAACATGTAACAGCTGAGCAACACGATCTCCAAAGTCATTAAAGAGCAATTCCCGATGGTTTATTATCTTAAAATAGTCTCTGTGGACAGCAGTGAGGAGTCCTGCACACAAGTCGATAGATCTCTTGTAAGCAGAAAAAGAGTGCAGCTAACAAAAGTAACTACTAAAGCTGGTCTTCTAATATTTCATAATAATACTAAATATATATATATACATATATATTACATAATAATGCTACATTCTGCTATTTCTCTCCAAAGATTGCACATCTTAAAAATGTGTCTAAAACTCAAAGTACACTTGGGAAGTTAATTATTCAACGTTATTTTGTTGGATTAATAAAAAAAGAGGCAATCAAGACTAATTTGTGTAAGGGAGAGATTGAAGGAAGATTTTACAGTGATGATATCACTTGAAACCAAATTTATCGTAAACTAATTAGTCTCATTGTGGTCCAAAATGTAAAATATCCATAGCCTTGATAGGTATGTCAAATTTTCATACACCTAAAACAAAAGATATTTAAGAAAAGAACACAAGAGATTACTAGGGAAGAGAGTAGGCTCTGCTGGCCGGCAAGGCTAAAAATTTGTCAGTCATTACCGTCCAAGAACTTCTCAATTTCTTTTCTTGAGGAAAGCCAAAGTGCACAAGAACCCTAATTTCCTCTAGAAAACTGCACTGATTAACATGACAAACGACATTCTGTTCATTTAATTTGTCTGAATTCTCTCAAATGTCAACTGGAAGAACATAAGACGTCTATAAAGCAAATTGACAGAAATAACAAATAAAGATCTTTGGCAAGTGCACCATCATCCCTCTTGGCAATTGCAACAGATAGCACAAAAATGAGGAATCAAACAAATGTCTTTTTTTTTTTTTTTCACTGCTACTTGTTTGAGTCCAATTCCCAGAAAGGGATTCTCGCTCCAGAACAGAAAAAATTCTGGAGAACTAAATTCTCATTCCTGTATAGGGATCTACAAAATTAGGTCATGGAATTCCATCTCTCATGTTTGGAATCAAAACGCTAATCAATTAGATCTCTAGAAATAATAAAGTAAAACTACATCGTCAAAAGAAATAAATTAACATAAATGAAAGCCTCCTTTTTTTCTCTCTTGAAAAGCAATGCTAATAATCTAAATAGCAGAAAAGATGCCCTCATTCACAATACATCAAAAACATTCCATTCAAAGCCGAAAGAGATCTAAGAAACAGGAGGATCAGACATGCATACCATCGCCACGATTGTTCGTCCGTGCGAGCTTGATACTGACATAACCAGCGTCGCCTAACCTCTTCTCATACATATCGACGAGCTCATCATTCCCCAACCAGACCTCCTAAATCAATTCACGCCAAACTGATCAGATTCGCAGCATCTCTCATCCGAAATCCAGATTATCATTCTTACAAGGAACATCGATCGCACCTGGAGGCAGATTATGGAGGAACGATCGCCCAAGAGCCGCTCGATGATCCTCTCGTTCCGGCTCAACCAATACGCTCTGTACTGGCTCTCCCTGCAGCTCTGATCCTGTCAAACAGAGAGGACCAAAAGTCAAACAGATTGAGGAAAGGCGAAGGCAAACGGCAATGAGGAAACGAAGAATGGGAATCGGCTGCTCACCTCCTCGCTGAGCCGTTTGTAGATGGGGGCGAGAATGTTGAAGGTGGTGCAGGAGACGCAACGCTCGGAGCCGACCATCGAGCCGCACCCTATCCGCATCCTCTTCTTGTTGTCGCCGATCTTCCTGATCCTCTGCCGCCGCTGTTTGAGCCTGTCGACGCCCGGTTCATCATTTCGCTCCTTCCTCTGCTTTCAGTTTCCAAACAAACGACACATGCAATCAGCTAATTGGTTCGACGCCGAGATCCTTGCAGAAACAAGTATATGGGAAGAAAGAGATGGAAGAGAGATCCAATTCTGCGTACCATTTTGGAACGGGAACGAGAGGCAGGGAGCGAAGAGAGTCGAAGAAGACGAAAGGTGAACAGAAAACGGAATAAAAGAAGGGAAATTGCGGTGGAGAATGTGACGGAAAGGTGGTCCGCTTTTGGCGTAATATCGAGATGAGTGGGGGAGTTTATTATATAGCGTGGCCTTTAAAAAGGGATAAGAATTAGGACGCCCCGATGGTGCACCGATGTTGATCCAACGGCTGGCCCACGTCATATTATGGTGATTTTTTTTTTTTTTTTTGACAGCGTAAAACTGTGAACCATTGAATTCCGTCGGACCGTTGATTCGATGTGCGGGCATATCCGATCTGGCGAGTGGCAGGAAAAATGACTCTTTTCGCAAACCCGCATCGTTAGTGGCAAGAATAATGGACCTATCAATTGGGTCCCGTAACTCTCGCCCAATCACAAGCCGGGTAAGACGACCAGAAGCGAGATGCCGCAACGGCGGTGCGACGTCCCCGTATTTCGTGGCTTGAATCCTGACCCGAGTCGTCTTGCGGAAACATTTCTCCTCCTTAAATGGAGGGGTGCCGCCAGCCGACACGCACGGTTCGTAACGGACGGCCCAGGTGGCGGAGCGGTTATTCCGCTCAGGGGTTCACATGTCGGTGGGGGCGCGTGTGGGTCCTCGAGATCCATGATTGAGTACGTTCCGAGTGGTGACACGATTCGGGTTCTGCCGACTGGAAGAACACGTGTCGGGACGCAGGGCCGGGGGCGGTTCGGTGAACGGGTGGCGGCCCGCAGCGGGAAGACGACGGCCGGTGGTTTCGCGAAACGCATCTTATGCTTGGAAGTTTCCAAATCGGACCGCAAGAAATCCCAAATCGAGTTCGGTCCGGTACTTACTATGATATCTTCGATTAATTAATAATTAGGAAAAGACATGCAATATTAAAAACACATTGGTAAATGACATATGACAATTTCGTCGATCAATAGGTCTCCGGATTTTAGGTTTGAGTAGGGAAATTGCAGCTCTCAGTCGTCGTCGTCTTCCTTACGCTCCTCCATCGTCTCAATGGTTCATCGGTTATGGCTGGGATGCATCATTGTCTCTGAAACCAAACCTGAGGGATTTCAAGTGGAAGACATCATTGTGAACCACATGTAGCACATTAAAAGAGAGCTCCCGACAACCCACCCCGTGAGGGTGGAAGAAGATATTGTCAGAGAGCATATGAATGGAGGCAAGAAGATGTGCCCAAAGTTGAGGGACTCCACGCCAAAAAGAGTCCCTCCCTCCCTCCTCCATCCATCACCGAGCCGCCCATACCGTCGTTGACTTGGTGGTCTGTCAGTCCATCAGGTTATGACTTGCTATCAAGATGCTTTTTTTTGTTTTAAAATCAAACGTTCATCCTTCTATGAATGAAAAAAAAGAAGAAATATTAAATTTTTTTATTTGATCCAATTTAGATGGAGAGACTTGAGATGAAGTGAGATGAATAGTTTAAGAATCTTCTATAGCTTTCCTATGAAGGGGATTTGCAGTTTTCTATATCTCCTTCTGTTGGCAGAGTATGTTGTCATGGGCTCCACTAAAGAATAAAGAACAATCAATCTAGTAAAAGGAAAAAAGAAATCTAGTCGTAGCATCGGTGGAGTTGATGCTGGCTGGCTCATGTTCGAGAGACATGTGACCCACTTTTATGGGAAATGAGAAAGAAAAGGTGAAATGGATATTTTAAAGGGCTGAATCTGATGAGAAATGAATATAATGATCAAAATAGAGGAGGAGTTTAATGCATTAAGCTAAATAGATTCCCTGTTAACCTTTGTGAGATAATTAGGCTTAAGGTTGGTAGTCTTGTCGGACTCTGCAGCCCTTATGAAACTTGTGGATTTCTACGACTTGGAGGCATCACATGAAAACGCATGTCAAAGGCAATACTTAAATAGGGTATTGGATGTCAAGGTTCTGGAGGCATCACATGAAAACGCATGTCAAAGGTAATACTTAAATAGGGCATTGGATGTCAAGGTTCACTGCATGTGAACAGGTCATGTATCCCCATTTTAATTCAAAATTACAATGAAGACGATGAGATGAACATTACTTCAAAATTACAATGAAGACGATGAGATGAACATTACTCTCACTTGTATGTTATGTGTAGTCCTATTTATTTTAATGAAACTTAGGCATAGAGGTCAAAGGTGACGAATATATGCAAAAAGATGGATAAAGGACTAGAGATATCAGGAGGAGAGATTAACTGTTTAGTCCATAATAATGGTGTGTATCACATAATGTTGTAGTTTATGATCACCTCATTTGACACCTATAAACAAATCCAATGTGTTTATATAAAATACTGATCTAAGTTAATGCAGACACAGTGAATTGATTATGGGAAATTGATTGTTTTCTTTTGCTAAATAAATTTAACTCTTTTGGAGATTTTTTCTTTTCTAGTGTAATTTGTTTTTTCTTGATGCAGTTTTTTTTTCCTTTGTTTCAGATTTCCTTACTATATCAGTACCAATCATGACCGACCATCTGCTATCCATGTGAAGTGAAGGAACGACCACACATTAACCAGTCATGAAATATAGAAATATGAAACCCAACCATCCAGCTGAACAGATAATAGAAGCTCACCACAAACAATTCTTGGATGCTAACAGAAAAGGTTATATTTCCACATATTCTAGCAAAATGAATCCTTTAGTTCAGATGACATCCATGAAAAATGAGAAAGGCTTTATATGTTGACCTCATAATATTAATTGAGAAATAGAAGCTCAAATTTGGAATCAAAAAACAAAATTTGACGCTACAAGAAATTTCATAATTATACTACATGACTATAAATCATATGATTCAAGCCTAAATGACTTGTGTCACAAGGATCATGAAACAAGAATCCGAACCTTGACAGGAACACCGATGTTCACCAACACCGGATTTAAGCAACGAAAAGTTCTTACATGCATCAGAATCAAACAGACAAATTCATTCATTCAAGTTATAGCATAAAAAATACAAGCTGATTATTAAGGTGTTTTCTTACAGATCGGATGTATTTACTCAAAGAAAAAGTTTGACTGTACACAAATTATGCCTGGTATTCAGCCTATAATTTGTGGCGACAAATTTTCTGTATGTTACAGGTAAAAAAAATTTGGAAACAAGTGTACTGTAGTCATGCATTATTTACGGTCTTACACTGTTGGATGGTATCCAGGATTTAGGGTCACTTGTGTCAGTTGGAGGTTTCTCCTCGCACCCCACTCTTGACAGCATTCTAGTGCGAGCCGAAAGGAAGTGCCTAATCCGAGTACGATAAGAACACCTGCAGCGTTTGCTATCTACATCACATGACACATATGTATCTCTTGTACATTATTTCTTTTACTTTTTTTCTCAGAATATAAGCAGACAACAAAGTTAGATTCCAAATAATACAAAACAGCAATGTCAAGTAGGGTTCTGCCTGTTCGTTCTTGTACTGGTAAACACTCAAACGATTAATTTTCCTTGGGGAAATCATGTGCATGAAAGGAGCATTGAATTAAATGTATTATATGACAATCACACAAATCTAAGTGTCGATCTTAGCATGGTCATGTACAATCTAAATAAAACACTTCTCATTACAGTAGTCAATGCTTCAACCACAACCTTGGGTTCTCAATCATTTTAATCTAGACTCTCAGTCTTACTCTTAAAATAGCTTCACAATAAGTGATTTGAGCAAACTCCTTGTGAGAAAAGACATTCCAGTTGGTTACAATAGAATAATCTGATTGCTTGCCCACTTGTGCACCATTTTTCTTCCATGTTTCAACCAATTTAATTCTTAATGGATGATCTATGAGGATGGTGTTCAAATAAATTTATTGTAGCTGTTATGAATCCAAAGCTTATATACATGTATGAGGATCATGAGAAGCCACTCAAAATGATACCATCGCACTGGAAGGGAAAGGAAAGAGGGGCTTGATTTTAATAGCAAAGAGCTGGATGATAGAGAAGACATGTGCAACTGGTTGTTAACTTAAAATAAACACTTCAGAAAAATTCCCAGTGCATATCTGAGGTAATTTATGCAAGAAACTTCGGATCAGCAAATAAGTAGACTTCCTCGCTCACCTTTTATCTCATGAATCAAATCAATATGACTCCTAAAGTCTAAAGTTCCAGAATTTTGGGCAGTTGTCTGCATCGTGTAAACAATAGATCTCTGTAGGAGTTTATCAGAAAGCCAGTTATATAGCAGTAAAAAAGTATTCATATCTTTTTTTTTTCAGGCGATTCACCATCACAATTTTTTCATATCTCTTTCTCTAAATTGTTGCCTAAAGAACAACATGTATTCATCCAATCAACTTAATATTCTGTTTAAAATGATCAAACACACAGTTTGGAGATAAACAGCCAAATAAAATTGATGAACTAAATAGATATGTGCTTCTGGTAGGATACAAATGTTACCAATTATGATGTTCACAGGCAGTGCAGAAACACCAAGAGAAACCGAGACTAGCACATCCAACAAGAGTCCGCCAACTAAAATGGCAAATGCCACCCAAAATGGGCTAAAGCATCCCTGACAGCACAAAGAACCAAACAAGTACATATAAGCAATGGAATGAAATCTACAATGAAGATGGCAAAATGGCAACAACAATCACAGTGTTGGTGCTGGAAAATAGGAAATTTATTCCATGAACATTGAGTACTCAATGATGCAGATCATGCAATGCTAAATTGTAGCTCAAGCAACCTTAGAATTATAAATACCCTTTCACGTTCTTGTCCCATGATGTAAGCTGTGTTGATCCTCCAGACCCAGTTATTTACCTATACAGCAAATGGAAAAGGAAAACACAAAATAAACCTTACTAGATTACCCAGCAACTTCCTGAAGATAACAAACCCCTAACCTGAATAATATCTAAAAGTTGTAACATAGGGTGCTAACTACATCAAAAAAAGTAATCTTCAGAAAGTCTAAGGTTCATATAACAATTTTTTGCTAACACATGCCAATATATTGAGAATGATATTAAAACTAACTTTTAGTTATTAAGTTCTCCATATGTTTAATAGTCTTGATAAGTACCAAAAAAAAAAAAATAAATTGGTCCGTGGCTCATAACAAGTAACTGGTGATACCAATAACCAATAAAGTGGTCTTCATGTTACTCAGAATTAACCAACTATACCCTTTTTAATTCGATATACTTACACTCGGTCCTGATTCTGGAAATGGTACATTTGCAGCTGTCTGCCTGGACAGAAAGGAATCTAAATAAGAAACCAGCCCTATCGACAACATAGAGAACCGAGAAAATCACTTTGCAAGTAAAACACTTACTGGCATATTTCACATTTATTTGAACCTTTTGTATGGAACCAAGTATCAATACAGGAGCGGTGAGCTTTAGCAAGCTCACCTCGGCATCTGCACCCTAGATCGATCAGTGGTTCTTCTGTTTCCTGCTGACAAACCCTGCTCAAGTTTTCCAGCAACACAAAATCAATAGCTAAAAAGACAAAGAAAAAAGTTGAAACTTCTTCTGTAATATTTAACTATAACATATAAGCAGCAAAAGCACAATGCAAAGTCAATTAACACAAGGTGTGGATTAACTGTTGATACGGATTAGCAAAAGCTGAAGTCAATGGTTCATGCTTTATGCAATCAAATTCATCCTCCTTAACCATGGAATGGGATGGCACTAACAGGAGCAGCAGCAGTCAGGAAGTCAATGCCGGTTAGCTTGATAAAATATAAGCTTAGAAACCAGAAGAAACTGAAAGTCTTCCAAGTATCAGAAATGATACAAGAGTTGTAAAAGAAAAAAAGAACTAGAGGATACAAGTAGCATTAGAAAAATGGAGGATGAGAAAAATTTCCATAATCGTGTCTTAGAGGTTCCCAAAATGATAAAAAAAAAGCCACTAAATGTGCATGCCCAAGTTAATGTATTTAAGCAAAAGTTGATTCCTGGCTATTTCAGAAATACAAGTTTACAGAAGGAAATCTTACATTAAGCAACTGAGTCTATTTGTTTACAGATTTTGTTTGGGTAACTGCAGTTACCTTATCTCCATCAATGAATTTTTTTAATAACAGGTGAACATACAACAAAAAGCATGTGATGGCTTCATGTTCCATGGAATGTACCGAGCTCAATTAGTGCTGAAAGCAGCTTGCAACTAATTCCACTCAAAATTGGATCCAGTAGCTGTACTCATATGTCCTTGTAAGCAGGACATGGCAGTCCTTCATGCAAAGTTATAGCGAGCCAACAGTGGTTTATATCAGCTAACGTGAAGTTCCCAAAACCTATCCCAGCTTGCTTGCAATTGAGCCTTGGAGGAAGGAGAGAACAGTTTTAATGCTAACAGAGGCAGCAAATGAGAATAGCAAGGTTCACTTTTACCCTGTGATCCTTATCTATTCTTTTGCCCGTTCATCTCGTTCATCATCTTCCCTTTCTTTTGCTCCCCTATAATTTCTGTAGTTATCAAAACTGAACCAAGCAGTGACCCGGTTGAGCCTCAAACAATTGGGCCATTGATCAAATGGGTTAATCAACAAGGTTAGACAACAGTGTAATAAAAAAAAAGACTTTCCGTCATGTTAAAATATATAAAATTATAACAAAAAAATTATAACAAAAAAAAAAAACAATTAAAATGATTTGTTTGAAAAGGTTGGAGGAATCCGTAGAACTCATTGGCCAAGCAGATAAAAGTATGAGCCCTCATGGGTTAATTAAGGAAAGAGAGGAAGAGAGAGCAAACTGAGGAGAAAGAGAGGACAATGGTGAGAAAAGGCGATAATGAGAGAGGGTGAAGGCCAGAGGAGAGAAGCATAGTGAGAGAGATGTTATCCAAAGATATATGTTTGCATCAAAGAACATATGGAGACAAATGGCCATATTAATGCTGCAACCAAGAATTCTGTAATGTCGATTTTACAATCCTACTTCCAGAAAGTAATGAATTCCTATTCATCAATTCATTCATGCACAAAACATGGCATCTAATGTGGAAACAGACTTAGAAACATCAATCATGTTTTACCTGCACTGCTCCTGATAGCTCCCACTCCTAGATAGGAAACCCTTCTTTGAGGCAGCCATCCCAGGAATCTTGTCACCTCCCTCAGAAGCTGCTGCACTCTTCGAGGCACTAATGTTGGGTTTTGAGATGTCATCTGGTTGGAAGATCGTGATGCTCAGTGCCAAAGGAGGCACGGATCCGTCCACAGGACCCTCCTGCGGAACTGTACCTGCTCCTCTTCTCTCATTGCCACTAAAATTCAAGGTTGAATCTATATTTGGTTCAGAAACACCCTCATGTCTTTTCTGCTCTGCTCCACCACCCTCATCATTCGGCATCGATACTCTGCAACACAACCAGTCTTCAGCCTTCCACTTGACCCTTTGGTACTTAAAATTTCACAGTTTCTGCGTTCTCCCCCAAGTGCGGACTGGTGCAACAAGAGAGATTTCATGTAAATGCTATTGTATTGGTTTCATACTTCAAAAAAACCTTTAATAAAGACCAAGATATATATATA
>LVTN01000444.1:155544-184433 GCA_001649415.1 Musa itinerans | reverse complement strand
GAGAGAGAGAGAGAGAGAGAGAGAGCGAGCAAATAAGAAAAGGATTATGAGGATTGACATGGTTGCTGAAACTGCTACAAATGATAACGCAACATGATATGACAAATCAAGCTTTGGAAGATTCCACTGCACAAGTATACTGCTCTCAAAAATCACAAACAAAGGCCAGGTAGGAACTATCGATCATGCCATGACACATAAAAAGCACCTAAAATGATGAGCAAAAAAACTAAATAAGATTCCTTCAAGCTCTCCTCATATAATCTTGGAACAAAGTGATATCACCAAACTAGGACATCAAATATTTTCAGTATCGAAGTTAACCTCAAACGAAAGCAAAGTCGAGAACTTCACCACACGAAGAGATGCTAATGAGATTTTCCTGTCGATGAGGACCACCACTCAAGAACACAGTACCTAAACGTAGGCACCAATATCGATCTCATGTTTCAAGAAACTGCCTCAAACGGCAGCGAGATCTAAACTTCAATAGGAGGCCGAGAGCTTCGGAATCAGAAAACACCACCAGGTATCTCACTTGCCTCAAAATCCGACGCCACGGGTCCGCGAATGTGTACCGAAAACAGAACTTTATGGGAAAGCCAATAAATCAGACAGAGTTGGGGACTAACTTACGGCGCCAAGACCAAGAGACAAATCAGAAGACGCCGAAACAGCAGAAATCCCCAGATTCCATGGCAAAGCAAGAGACTCTAAAGCCTAAACATAAGCAGATTTTTAGAAGCCCAAGAATTCCTATACTCCTATCCTACGAGATCGAGAAGGCGGTTCCTGGTGCTCACGATCAAAATACCGGGCTCGTCGACGAGTCAATTGAATTCTTTTTCTTCCTACCATCCTCAATCCATTTATTTCTAAGTATTGTTCACCTCCACCACCTAATTCTTTTGTAATGGGTATCCAGGTTGGATAATCGTCAGTATTCGATTTACATGGAAACGATGCAGAAAACCTAGAAAAGACAGCAGAAATCCCCAGATTCCACGGGAAAGCAAGAGATTCTACCTGGGAAACGATGCAGAAAACCTAGAAACTAAGTGCGGCAGAGGAGACCACCTTGGAAGTGCAGAAAGTAGGAGAGAGAAGGGAACAGCGGGCCTTATAACGCCGGTTCGGTTCAGTTCCGTTCGGGTCGGCCCGGCCCCGACGAAGTAACGGAGGCGTGGAGAGAGAGTGAGAGAGAGGGAGAAATGATTAATGCTTTCATTCCTTTTTTATTTTTCGTATATTCCTTAGTAAATACTTAATCGTAATGGTGTGATAAAATAATATTTCAAATGATAAATAATTACCATTTTTTTTCATTTTTCATTGCGTGTTTCCATTTGTTAGCTATCTTTAAGCCAAAATAAAATTATAAAAAGAGTAGCCAATTATTGTTAATTGTGAATAAAAGTACATCGTCAACTATTATTTTGAAGCCGATTAAGTCAGGGGTTACTGGATAGAGTTAGCAGGCTATGGAATGATAAAGACTGATAAAACAAATTTATCTTGGCAAATTTAGCTTGGATCTTTTAGTCCACTTTACTGAAAAACAAAAAAGAAAATAGAAAAAAATGTTCAGAAAAAAGAATCTAATCGAAGATCAAGTGCAAAGCTTCTAAGAATTGAACTTTGAAATGATGATGTACTTCAGATAGATTTTTTAGTGGAATTAAGCAACTAGCTATTACTAAACTGTTGGCAGTTAAAGAAAACGAAGCAAGAGGAGGCGTGCGAGAGTGGATCACCGAGGATATGGAGATCACGCAGATGTTGTTGGTATTGGCCGGATGAGGTGATAGCCAACAACTCTTAAAGCATCTACTTTATAAAGTAGGGGATGCAGTGCTGGCGATGGTGCAACATCGTGTGTCTTCGAATAGTTGCCATCGACAGCTTGCCAATGAGGAATCCTGTTCCATAAAAATTGGGAATCAATCAATAGTCATTTAGGGATTGATCATTAAGGTCGTAAACAAGTGTTTCTCCGTGTTGACGATGTGAAGAAAAAGTATTATGGGAAGACGATGATAGGATGTGGAGGGACCATATGGGTTTCTTTCACTTGAATAAAAATACTTACCCACTTGCTTGCTTGCTGAAGGAAAAGTCATGAGACATTTAGTGGGAACCACATTGACAAAATGCTTCTCGTGTTTCCATCCGTTGCTACTTAGTGCCTGCCGACTTCAGCTGCTCCACAGGCTATTGGGTGGCTATCGTTCGCTTCAAACATGTATCATCGAATTCTGTCAAAACACAATCAATGATCCAGCAAGATGAACCATACAGATCACCTGCCAAAACAGCATGCTAAGTTGTGTTTGCAAATCGAATCCAACGCAGCACTAGTGTCATCCATGTGGCAAATAATACATCAAACCCAACATCATCAATCAAGTGCCACATCAGAAACAAGAGCACCACGTGGCACCATTTATATAGGATGATAAACACCCACCTGGACACAAACACTGAAGCATATAAATGGCTGTGACCGAAAGGAAAAACCCAAGAAAGGATAGAGAACAAGCATGAGCATTGACAAACACCTGGGATTTTAAAGATTTGGTAATATCTGGCTAAATAGATTGATATCATTGCTGCTTTAATCTTGTTGTTGGAAAGAGTTATTTTTTGCACAAAGGAACAAGACATGCACAGAGTTCACTAAATCTATTACCCTGTAGGCAGGAATATAAACATATGGGTGATGGCATTCAAGTAAAGATTGTCACCCAGACATTTAAGCATCTTTAAAAACACATTGGAAACTAATAGTCTCTGGCATTTGTCAATATCTGAACTTCATTAAATAGTTGAACTAGAATAAGTTCAACTAGCACAAAATCAGTTAACTCGGTTATCGTTTTAATAGAGAGAAATAATCAGTGAAATAATTTGAACTTCTACTAAAGAAGTCAAAGAATCAGCTATGACTTGCATGAATCTAAGCTTGCTATAACATCTGTAACATGAACAGGAAAAGCTAATGATCCATGAATTGACAATACAGCGAGACACCATAGCGGCAAAATGAATAAAGAATTGCCATGCCAAAGACAGGGAGCCAGTCATCAAATGATGTTAAAAAAAGGGAACAAAATTATATGTTTCAGGTAACAGGGGAAAAGCCCAGAATACTAAACAAACTCACATACCAAATTATGGGCCAACCAAGGGTGGTAAGTGTGATCATAGTGAAATTTATAAATCTGCCATTGCAACAATTCATTTGTTGGATTTGTAGTCAGAACTGGCAAAAGAACATAAAATTAATTTGTAGCCAGTGTTAGCAAAAGAATCCATGTATTAAATATGCAACGGAATATAAAATTACTTTCAACCATAGTTATCTAAGAACAAGCCTTTGGATGCACACACCAGAACTCCTTAGATTGATTCACTCACAAATAATTGGTGTCTTCTAATCTATGCCTTATGGATCTTCAATCAATTCATTTTATTTCATGAAATATTTAATGTCATGCTTAATGCTTTATATTTAATGTCTTTGTCCATCATGAAATCAATTTAAAGCAGTTTTGGTAACCTCCTTATTTTGTGACTAATAAAATCAATTTTATTTCACCATTAACTATCATGTAACAACATATTACCGCCATCATGATAAATGTTATCATTGAAGATATTATTAGACATGTGGACCATATTTCTAATGACTTATGGAATTCCCAACATTCTCTTATTTGGTCCATGTATCTAGTATATGGAATTCCCAATGACTTAGTGATAACACCTTCATATAAACATAAAAAGCAAATCTAGTAATATTATAACTCCCAATCATATAAAGGATGCAACACATGAATCACAGTGATAGTGGTTGTATTCATGCATTCGTATCTTTATATGAAAAATATTGATAATACCATAAGTCATTGGAATATCACAAAACACTTGATATGATCCACATGTCTAATGATAACTTCAATAATAACGTTTGTCATGATAATAATATGAAGTTACATGAGTGTTAATGACTAAATAAAATTGATTTTACTAGTCACAAATGAGAAGGTTACCAAAATTACTTTGTTCATTTTGTATTAACTTCCATTAACTCCAGAAAGCCCTGCATGATATTCACAATATGGATTGATGAACCAAAATCAATCCACCATGCATTATTTAGTGCATCAACAAGAAATGATTCATAACACACTAAAGATATATAAGTACTTTTATTTTCAAGTCAGCTATTGTTCTTTTGACCTTCCTTCTTGGATAAACTTTATTAGCTTGATACTGTATAGTGTATTGATAATTTTTCATTTGTCTTTTCATTATGGACACAGTTTACTTACACTTGTAGCCCTTCTTGTGAAATTTAGATAAGCACTATCCCTTTTCTTATCAAACTTCTCATGTCTCAGCCTTTCTTCCCCTTGTACACACATGGTCAAAAGTTCATTACATGGTCATTTTTCCTTATTTGTGTTATAAGGAATTTTAAATCGACCAAATTCTGTAAAGAGAAAATTCAATATGAAATGGATTAAAAATGATTCAAATAGTTCAACCTCCAAAGACTTAACTTGGACAACAATATCCCTTGTTTACATTATGAGCTCACACACACATTAAAATTGTTAAACATCATGCCTGAAAACCTTTTCATTACGGTGCTAGCAAGTGTCTTAATCTAAAATCACATTATTCTTTGATGACTTTTATAAGATCTTTTACCTTGTTGCATTCAAGAATGGAACCACTTCCCAACATAATATCTAATGAGCACTATACTAATGTGATTGGATTGCTCTTATGGCTCATATGTCATTTTCTCAAGTGACATACTTATTTTAAGTGGTGATAATTTTTTCATAGCATTAAGTGGTGGTTTCATAGCATAAAACCAGAACTACTCCTTGGGTTGATACACTCACAAACAATTAGTATCTTGAAGTCTATGCCTTTTGAATCATCAAGAATGTCTATATCTTGATGGATAACCATATGCTTATATATATGTTAGACAAAAGGCCCCAATTCATTATGTTTCATGAAATAATAAATATTTAATGTCATGCTTAATGCTTTATTCTTAATGCTTTCATTCATTATGAAATAAATTTAAAACAATTTTGATAACCTAACTAGTAAAGTCAATTTCATTTGACTACTAACTATATATAACACCATATCACATGACAAATAACAAATGCTATTATTGAAGTTACTATTTATTAGACATGTCATCACATCAAGTATCTTGTGAGATTTCAATGACTTATGGAATTTTCAGAGCTCATCAACCATGGACCAATAGCTGGATATTGAAACTAACAATAAATGATATATGTCATGTACATTGGCTACTTTAACCACGTTTTTTCTTTTACTAAAATTAAAACTATGCATTTAGCATAATAGGCTCCTATATTTCCTTCAGATGTCAACAAGTACCGATCTTTCAAAGCCTTGCAGATACAACAGGGAGGAACATCTGTGTAGATAATGGTGAATCATTTGATATATGGGATAGATTAGACAATCATCATAAAGACTAGAACATTATTACCATCAACTAATTAAAGGAACATTAAATAGTCCAAATTATTGAAGACTCCAACGGTACCAAACATCCAAAGTAACCAAAATATCGATCAAAAGACTAACTTTCCATCGATTGAAGCAAACACATAAAAAAAAGTGACACCAGCTAAAGATTGCTACCGTCTCAGATCCTGCGGCCGCCGTACCCACCAGGGCGGGTCGGGTACCCAGTCCCCGCCGGCGCATCGGGCTGCTTCTCGACACCGGGGAGGTCAGCCATGCCGAGGGTGCCGAGCATGTCTATGGTCTCCTTGTCGACCACAATCTGGTCCACCTTGATGGCGGACTCGTCGGGGACGAAGTCCATGCGGCGCTCGCGCTCCTCCTCTTGGAGCTTGAGGGAGATGCCGCGAACGGGGCCACGCTGGATCCGGCGCATGAGGTGAGTGGAGAATCCGGCGATCTTGTTGCGGAGGCGCTTCGAAGGGATGATCGCCACCTCCTCCAGAATCTTCTTGTTCGTGTGGAAGTCGAGCGTCATCCGCGAGTAGTATCGCTCGATCACCTGCCGTGAGGACTTCTTCACCGTCTTCGTCCGAACGCGGCCCATCGCGGCGGTGCTCTCTCTCTCTCTCTCTCTCGATCTCTGGTCGGCTGTGGATACGTTAGGGTTTCCTAAGGTGCGTGTTAAAAAGCATGAGTTGGTGACGTGGCGCCCCGTCTCTCATTTGTGAGCCACGTCATCAATAGCGATTTCAGATGCGGAAACGAAGCAGTCTTCCTGCAGGCCTTGGAATGCCCATTGGGCCCTGATCTGTGTAATGGGCCGCTTTTCCTGTAGCCTCTTAATGGAATTGTTGATGGATGTGGAATTATGATCCGTTGACCGATTCAGTGTATGAGTCAATAGTTGTAGTACGATGGGCGTTGGCAAGTCAAACCGAAGCAACGTTTGTGAGCCACGTCATCAATAGCGATTTCAGATGCGGAAACGAAGCAGTCTTCCCGCAGGCCTTGGAATGCCCATTGGGCCCTAATCTGTGTAATGGGCCGCTTTTCCTATAGCCTCTTAATGGAATTGTTGATGGATGTGGAATTATGATCCGTTGACCGATTCAATAGTTGTAGTTCGATGGGCGTTGGCAAGTCAAACCGAAGCACGCTTAAGCCTTAAGCCGTATTATTCCCAACACTGGGAAAGCAGTCCACGTTAGTTCCACAAACACATACTTATTGTACAGCCACGCTTTCTTTCCCAACATGTACATGAACAGCGTCTACTTAACTTACTTAGTACACATCACATGCACCAGCGTCGTCTGTCTCCCACCTTCACATGACGCTGCATGCGTTGACGTCATCATCGTTGAACATGTTGCTGACAGCGTCCTCGCCCCTGTGCGTTACGGGGAGACGGCCGTGCTTGTCCCCGTTGTAGCCATGCCTCCAGTAGTTGTAGCTGTCGCGGAACGACTCCTCGTCGTGGAAGTAGTCCTTCGCCGTGGTGAAGTGGAGCGGGAGGTCCGGGTTGGGCCAGAACTCCGCCTTTTTGCCGCTCCGGCGAACCTCCTTGAGCACCTTGTTCCGGTCAACGTACCCCGTCACCGTCACCTTCTCCAGCTCCAAGTCCACCTCCACTGAATCGACACCTACCATGCACGAAAAGCTCCCGTTTGTTAGCAAACTTAGCTAAGGCGTTTGGAACCCCATTGGTCCAAACACAACAATCACCTCTGAGCTTTAGAAGAGCCTGTTTGACAACCCGCTCGCAACCTGTGCAGCACATCCTCACTTTGAGCTCCACAGTCTGCAGAAGAGAGAGTAGAAAGTCTACTCAATACCTGCGACAGGGATTTTTGGCCCTCAAGAAGAAAAGAAGAAGGTTGTCCGTGACAAGTTTTTATGATCTTTGATTCTCAATTTGTTTAATAAAGATAATGACATGGTTACTAAGAAGATAAGATTTAAAGATTCTCTTATTCATCTTTGATAGTGGTGCAACGACAGCACCAGCTGATTCCCTTGTTGACTTGTGCGTGAGATGATGGTAACAACGGTGCACCATTTTTAACGCTATGAGAACAGAGACACGGTGGGTAAAGAAGCGAAGGAACAAACTCGCCATTAACGAGACAGAATCCATCCATCTTCGAAGAATCAAGCGAGTAGACCCAAAATTCTCGCATCAAACTACAGGAAAATAATCATTCTTGGTAGATTCTTACAAACAGTATCCATGCAGGAAAAGTTGTTCTCAGATATCATATTTTCTTCAACAAAAGCTGTAGGCTTCCACCTTCTAAACTATCATGTGTGTGTTTGCGTGTGAGAGAGAAAGAGAGAGGGTGGGGGGGAGATGTTTCTCATGGGAAGAAAGAGAACCTGCAAGGAAAGAGGCTTTCCCTTGGTCATCTTCCCGGTGTAACTGTTCCCGTCGTAGTAGGAGTGAGTGCTGCTGCCGCTACTCGTGCTGGTATTGTAGTATGTGTTGCTATACCTCTTAGGGTGGCTTCTCTGGTAGCGGAAAGGGTAAATGGTGGACAGAAAGGAGTGCAGTGCAGTCGCTAGAGATGCTGCCATGGCTTACAGGGTTGTGGATTTTAAAGGAAGCACATCAGGGATAGATTTAAATGAGAGCAAGCTCAAGGCATCCCGACATCACATCGTATTATATTCTATCTCCGCCGTAATATACTAATATTCTTTGGTTCCCTGCGCCTGCTAAGTTCTCTTCTGCCACTTACGTTCCATAAATAATTTAGCCGTTAATGATTTCGAAAAAAATATAAGATATTAGATTATATAGTCATATTTAATTAGATAAATTATATTATAGTCTTCATTTATAGTGGTCTTATAGATCCATTTTTTTTCGAAGTATATATTAAAAATTATTTTAAATGATATCAAAAGATATATATCTTAAATTTAATTTTAAATTCTGATATTAATTTTTTAGTAATGATAATAGTAATATGATTATGCTTAGGATACTGTTTTATGCCTTTTTTATCTCTAATGCATTGAAGGGAATATAACACTTTGCTTCCTCCTGCAGCTGCAGCCAAGCAAACATATTCTGATCGTCCGGAACTTTGAGGACACTGAAGTGTACCAGTCAAGCAACTACTGTTCTACTCATCAGCTCAAGACTTTTGCTTGACCATACAATCAATCTATTGGCAATGAAATGATGTAATTCTTGCGAATTTAACTAAATCTTATCTTTGATAACTAGAGGGATTATTCAAACTACGATCTCATATCCGAATCTAACAGGCAGATGTAGAAAGAACAGATCTCTCTCGAAGTGGCCAATTGTGGCCGACTCCTCTAAGGTCTTTACAGCCCTACAGCAAGAGAATATGTGACAATGCTGAATCGTACTTCACATTATGTCTACTCAAAAGTTCGAGAGAGAACAAACCAAGTACACTGCATCTTTCTTTTCCGACTAGGAGAGAGAAGAGACGACCACTGTCCATCTTCCATTTCCTTCCATGCTCTAAAAAACTGTGTCATGCTTGGCCAGAATTGCATGGAATAAATGCCAAAGTGATGCTCGATAGAGACGAATTCACTTGATTCTCGAAGCACTACTCCTGCCTCGTGGATAATATCCCCCCGGTGAGTTCCTTTGTTGCTAAGCAAGAAGAGGAATATGGTCAGGTGCCATCTATCAGAGCCTCGATCACCATCTCGAGATTCCTGCAATCATGATATCTCGATTATTTTTTTTATAATTCTCAGTTATATTATCGAGCAATCGTGATATCTCGATTATCTTAAATCAAATATATATGACATTAGATCCGTGATGGTTAGAGTAAAACATTATAATAACATAAATTGTAGGTTAGAGTATATATCTGATCTTTATTTTCATAAATATAAGTATTCAAACACTCGTTAAGAAATTAAAGCAACAACGCATTACGTATAAGAATTTGGAATAACTTTAGAAGATATGAGTGAAAGTAATAAGTATTTTAGCAGATAAAAGGTGTAAAAAGAATGAGGAGGGTCGCAATCAACAAAAAATAAAGCTATCCAACAGTATATAACACCAATATGCAGGTGAGAAGCTACTTAGCATGAAACCATGCTGTGTCGTTTTGCTTTATTTCAACTTCAATCTCAAGTTTTGTCTGCACATTTACAATTTCCAAGTGTATAATCAATCAATTAAAAAAAGAAATCTTAGCTTTCTAAATTATATTCTTTTTTGCAGTTGTGATTAATGAACTATGAACAGATTTAGTCTCCTTGTACACACTACAACAAAATTTATCTCGGGTTGTGGTTATATATTACTGTTGTTATAAATAGTTAATAGTGATGATTTGCTAAAATGTTGAACTTTTAATTGTGGTTATAAGTAACCACAGTAATAGATCGATCTAACGTTATAGTTCCTTAAAAACTACAAGGAAAAGGTACATAGGAAACAATTGCCTACTTCATCCTTTTTCTCTTTTTTCTCCTGTTAATTTCTATTCCCAAGTGTCATGAAGAGTGTCATGTGGTTATAAGTGTCATGTATTCGTTGTAACTCTTCACTTCCTCATGTTTGTTTCATTGGACCATGATAGAATTGAAACATTTATGTTCCTTTTTTAATATTTTTCAGGATAGATTTATTATGTTTTTTTTCTATATTTTGAGGGATTTTATGTGTTTGGACAGAAATTATTTTTATTATGATATTTTGATATCTTATGGATAGGAAGAGGGATGGTAGTATTTAGGATTTAGATAAGCCAAAACTCACCAAACAAGAATGTTATCACACCATATTCATTCTCAATCATACTTTTTATTCTATATGATACATTGATCAAAGTACTTCAGGTTTAGAGTTTCTGATGGCATTGTTATAATGAATACTTCAAAAGTTTTTGACTCTAACCTTTTGAATGGTGCCATAAAGTGTAAGGGATCTCTACATCAATATAAAATTTTATATATATATATATATATATATATATATATATATAGTGTGAGTGTGTATGGGTAGTGACTTCTTTGTTTAAATTTATATATATATATATACATATATATATATATATGTATATATATATATATATAACTCCTCCTTAGGTCTAACCCCTTTTTCACTTTGTTGAGAAAACATGAAAAATATTAATAGATATCTTTATAAAATTAATTTTTTATCTCTATTTTGTATATATGTTGAAATTCATGTTATCTTTAGTTTGAATGGGTTCTTGGGCATTGGATTTTAAATGAATCTAGGTGAATTATTATTTTCATCACTTTTTCTTTTGATGTGAAGTATGAATAAAAGTTAGATAAAAAATAAAAATAAAAAGTTTGTAAAGAGTATCTATAAGGGATTGTAATAATTTTGTATTTAAGCGAGTAGCTCAAGATGAAAAGAATTTATATACATACAAATTATTTTGTAATTTTTTGTTACCTGAATCTAAGAGGGTACACTACTTGGGTTTGTCATAAAAATCTAGATTAAAGTCTGAATTTATATTCTTATCTTTCAATATCACACATGTAAAAGGTATCTTGCTTACACATCATAGATATTCAATATAAACAATTTTCTATAGAAGTCGAAGCACAAGAACAACATAAAACACCTTCACAAAATATAGAAGAACCTATGCTAGCAAAGAATTACATTCGGGGGGATATTGTCTCCATAGGTAGAGTAATAAGTCATTTTATATAAATTGATAAATATTGTATTACCATGAGGGGTTGGATTACAAATTCACCTTATGAAATTAGGAAGTTTCTTGGAGACTTAGGCCTAGGGAATAGAAAATTTTATGCTTATCCTAATGATTATATATTGTGCTGAAAAAACGAAAATGATGAATCTTGTTGTATCTAGATGGAATGTAAATAAAAGATATGTTGATAATAATTTAAAAAATAAATAGAAGAAGGTTTTGAATTATTTTTCATTAATTCCTAGGCTTCAAATTTAGTTGTTCACATCTTCAAAAATAATTTTCAATATGAAATGGCAATGAAAAAAGTCATAAGAAAGATGGTCTCTTAAGACACCATGTAGACTCTGAAAGGACTTTAAATGCCCATATCTACAATTTGTCTGACTCACATAATATTTGGCTTGGCCAATTATTTTGATTTGATGGATGACTAGACACATATGTTAATGCTTAGTAAAGATAAGTTTATAATCTCAAGTCTAAGCTAAAACAGAGAAAGTAATAGAAAATATGAGAATCGAATCAATGGTGAGAATATCCAAGAAAATGGTTTTGAGATGATTATGATAGTCTCAATTGTAGATTAATTAACTACTTCATTAATCATTTTTCAATTTGTCATATTTTCATTATATTTTTTTATTGATTGCTACTACGATAAACAGGAAGATACGTGAAACTTAGCACATCAAGAGTTCATTGTTATTTGATTATGTACAAACAAACACAGCATGTCGATCCTAAAGGGGGATTGTTAGGTGACTTTTGAGACACAATTGCTAGAAATACAAAGATAACACCATTAAATTTCAAATCATGGAATCAGACGAGACGTTAGACTCCTTGAAAACAAAGATGGTGCAAGCTGTGGAGGTACTAATTACTTTCAAGTTAGCTATCTATAAACTCTAAGGTTGGTAGAGAAAAAAATAGAAAGGTGATAAGATCAGTTTGAGATGATTAACCTCCTTTCATCCTTTTGAGAGGATTGGTCTCCTTGATAGCCAAAGGTCGAATAGAGAAAAAGACTAGTGAAAGACATTACACCCATATATATATAGTTCAAATCCTTAGTCCACTTCAGTCATAGGATATTTACGATGCATCACAACCTATCAATCAAGTATGACTTGTGGTAGAAATCGAGCATCGCTTTAATTGGATTCTCTCAGAGAACTCTTTCTCTTTCAATCCGAATGACCATAGCTAAGGATTTGTACAAGCAAATACACATAAGATATTTCTCTCATAACACCGATAGTTGGATGATCCTCTATCGACACTCAATAGCCCTCGTAAGGATGGCTACCACTCCCGATAACCGATTGTGTTAGATTTGAACTTATAGGCCTATAAGTCCAGTATCAAAGAGTGGAGTACTCATATAAGACATCCTTGGTGTCTCGAGTCTAAAGACTAGATACATTATTGGGATGACAAAATCGTTGTTTGACAATGAGGATCAATAACCATCCAGCATTCCATGAATGGATCGATCAGTAAACTCACTCTCTAATACACGAGCAACTATAAGACCAACCGCCTCCATCATATGGATCGATATACAGTACACCAGTCTATCCGGTTAACTCGATATCCCTCTTGAATAACATATGACCGAGATTATTTATGGTCTATGTATAAAGTCGAATAGGTCTCATTATCGTGATCTTATCACGATCTAATTCTCATTACACATATCCATGAACATCAAAATATATATTAAAAATAATATAAAGTGAAAAAAATACTAAATATATAATAAGTAAAAATAGTGTATATCATGTTACACATGTCATCACTAACGTGATTGACTTTCAGACACATATAACTAATATATATATATATATATATATATATATATATATATATATATATCTCTCTCTCTTCTTGGTCTGCACAGTAGTGCTTTATGCCTCTTCCTCTCCTTCCTAGAACTGTTGCTGAAGCCATGTGTCTTCCATGCTCCACAACTCCTCCTCCCATATGCTATATATAATATACATTATATATATATATAATATACATTATTTTTCACATTTGTAGTTACATTGATTATATCCATTCTCCCTTCTCTTTCATTTTGAAGGTGATAAAAATAATTTAAGTTAAATAATTTAATGACAACAATTGAAATAAAATTATTATTAATAAGAAAAAATTAGAAGCATAAAAGTTATTTTTGTTATGCGAAAAAGTATGAATGTCAAGAATTAAAATCAAATAATCATAGATCGAGGTTTAGATATTTATATCTTCTAATGTTATTAAAAAAATCTTTATTTGATCTGTAAATATATTATCGTCCGATTCAAAAATTATACCGATAATGATATACAAGAACAACTAGATTTATTTTCGACTACCTTCATATTAATATTTTAAGCAATGAAATAAGAACTAAAAAGAGATAAAAAAAAATTATAATCTTTTTTAATATTATCACGTATTGAATAACAAAGAAAGTACAAGATAACTAATTAAGAGTTTCCCCATCAACCTTATCTCTCGATAAATCTTATCATAATTAAAAAAAATTATCAATTAAAATCATAATCAAAATCTAATAAAATTTATAATATATTTTATCTAATTAAATAGGATCATATGATCTAACCAAAAAAAACAAAAGAGCCAGAATTATACAACTGACTTGGCAAATAGTGCGAGACTTCTTATCAGTCTAATTGTCAATTCACTTTCACTGTTTCAAATCAATCGAAATAATTCTCGTTGGACAAACCTTCCTCCACTTGGTTTAGCGATCTTGTAAAAACATAGCATTACAATCAAACGAAGAGTCTAGCGGAGGGCACCAACGAAAAGCATCATCAAGAAAGATAACACCCACATATTTCATATTTTCTGTGAAGGCCCACCATATCCTCTATCTGATGAGTTGGCTTGTGATTATAAACACTGCGGGCAAAATATCTTCTCGTCCTCATCGTTGGCCTCTTAAATAAATATCTTCTTAACGATATTTAGGATTTAGTCCAAATAGTGAACGTAATTAATTTTAATCATATTTTTAGAACATCTCAAATCATCTTCATTTGGGGAGTGGAAGCTCCGAATATTTTTAATTATAATTTTGAGCAATGCAATGGTTTGGTTTTGCTTTAAAAAACAAAAAATTATACCAACTCCAATATGCCAACTCTACTCTCGGGAAAACATATATACAGAATACCAACTAAGGAGGGAAAAAGAGAGAAGCCTACATCTAACCGGCACAATGCCAACTCCAACATGCCATAGGAAAAAGCTAATAAGCTAAAAGGAAAGGAGGCCGCCGTTGCACGTCATCCGAGCCGTAACAGCAAGGGATTCACCGCGTGTGGGCGGCGGGGAGGGGCAGGGGCGGGGAGGCGAAGGGGAGGCTACGGAGCATGAGGAAGCGCATCCGCCTGGGGAAGGGCGCGTCGCGGAGCAGGTGTTCGAGCACCCGCGCCACCAGGGCCGTGTACTCCTCCAGCATCTCCGCCACTATCGCCACCAGTATCATTATTCTCTTCTCACAACTCAGATACTTCCGGTTGTGCTCCGCTGCTGGGATGGGAAGAGAAGAAGAGGGGCGGGGGAAGGCAGAGACCGACACGGCAGTAGCGACGGGCACAGATCTCTCTCGATCACCGATCGTTTTGATTTGTCTTGTTCGATGAGGGTGGACGCGTGGAGGGTCGCGTTTTGATCTTATCCTTACCAATTGGTAAGAAGATTCCGGAAGTGGTTCCGGGTTTGGGAGAAGCGGTCAGGATCCGTTTGCAAGACTGATTTGAAGCCGCGGTTTCGGACGACGGTATTCGTTCCCAATGTCGTGTCGTGTCCCAAAGGACATGTGGTGGACCCCGTTGGGTCAGGTGGAACCGCATCGAAGTGGTTGATGGTATCACGGGAAATAGTAGCTACTCCACATCATGTTCGGTCCCACCCAACAATAGTGGCGCAGATTCACATTAATTATTTAAATATTAATCTGATGATGATACATCAGATTTTATTTTATCAAAAATTAAAAATTAAGGTTGCGGAAGATTAGAGACATATCATTGTGTAAAGTTATTCTTTGTATGAACTATTAAGTTTTGCTAAACTAGTTAGTACTTTTAAGTTAATTAAGTTATTTGTAAATATTATATACGTATCATTGTTGATAGAGAAAATACATCCAATTCGATCCGATTCGATTGGAATCCATATACACAAGAAGTCTGACATGACTTACAAGGTGACTTGGATATCTCTCAGGGTTTAAGGTGGAGTCATATATACGTTTTATGACCGACCTTCATAAAGATTTAGATCGAGTGGTGTTCTTGATATAGTTCCTCTAATGCTTAAATTAATAACTTAGTAATTTTAATAAATAGTTGGTGACCTTAATTTCTTTGACTTGATAGATTTTTTTATAGTGAGTTAAATCTTGACTAAGCTACCACATGTCGAATACATGTTGAAACGAATATTTTTCCTATCAATTGCATAGCATTAACATTATTAAAGTTGTTATCAATTAAACTAATGAGCACTTATAAATTGATTAAGTTAACTATAAAAACTTAATAAACTAATTAAATTATGGAGCGCTTAGCATAATCCTTGCAATGAAACATCAACATCTTTACCGACTAAACTAATCAATACATTCAAATTAATTAAGGTATTTATAAAGACTAGATAGATATCATTGTATAGTGTCATTATTTACATTTTGGACTCATATGAGAGTATCAATCCTAAAGAAAATATTATGAAATTTCAAACCATAACTGATGTATTGTTCAGCCTAAATACTTAGTCTAAAATAATTTAATAATAGTACACTTATTAATTTTTTATAAATTAAAATATAAGGTTAGCTCACTTTCCATGCAAGATTAAATCAAAATGTTATAATTCAGATATGGATTCAAAGTGGATTTGACATCATAACATCTTTACGAAAGATGAAACAACTGCACTTATGAGTAGACATCGAACACCATCTTCAGGATTACCAAGGCAACTTATAAGTTGTTCCCTCCTCCTTCCTCCTTCCCCCTCCCCTTCGTTTAACACCAACAATTCTATTGGGACAAAGGTTGTACAATCCTTTGTGGATTTCTTTAGCTACAATCGTAGATGTTCTCATTTTGTTGGATTGAAGCATCAGAAGTCAACATAAAATAAGGGATGTCCATTAGGCCACCGGCAGTAGGCCCAATGATTTGGACGAGGCCCGTGAGTATGCAGCACCACACCATGCAAGCGTTCGGAGTCCTCAGAACAATGCAACCTCTCTGTCCCTCTAACTATTATCATTTGCCCCAGCGAACAATAACGCTGATCTGAGGCTGTAGATGAGACACTTTGTAGTCTTTTTCTTAAGCCTTCGGTCAATCTGATGAGTAGCTAATTAACTAGTGAGGCACGTCTGCAGCAGCAAGGAAAGAGCTGTTGTTCTCAGCTCTCTTTTTTTGCACGCAACAATAGCAGGACCTGCTATTGCTGCTGCTATCTGTGCTTCCTTCCAATATACCTAACAAAAAACACTAGATGAACTGATGCATGCATGCAGAGAGTCGATGCCCTGTTAGAATCCTGTAAAACTCTCTCTCTTTCTCTCTCTTGATGGCATCTGATGAGTCCAGAAAGCGACCTAACAGTGAAGTCTCAACGGTATCACTCGGGGGTTTGCAGACTCAAAGTATGGGCAGCTGCATGCGCAGCTAACCACCTTCTTTTTGTTTCTTCATTCTGGAATCATTTTATTCTGCATGATTTTGTTCAGTCCAGCCTATGCATGGTTGTGCCAGTGGCAAATGAATCAGGGAGACTTCATTGGTAACAGTGAGCTCTTCTGAACTAGAATGGTTGGCTTGCATACATAGGTTATGATATATACCACCGAAACAATGGACCTTGTCAGTGTGGCAAATGGAAGGAAGACCATGAAGAGACTGCTGGCCTTGCCGGAATACTGATGGGGAAGAAAAAGACGACAAGTGGAGGCGTGTAGGAAGAAGGAAAGAGAAAAGCCAAGAAGAGGGTTGAGGCCGATTCCATCGAGGAGCATGGTCCTCAGGCTACTACTTCCCTATTGCCTTACGCCTGTGTCCATCGGACATGATCGCACAACATAGTACTGCACACTGCCACAGACAAGGCTTTCCTCATCTGAATCAATGTTGACATAGGGATGGAGCAAAGTGAGGGGTGGAATTAGCCCGATGAGGTCCCCTCCCCTCCCTTGAACCAGCAGCCTTCTCCACCAAGCTTCGTAGGCGCTCACTTCGGAGGAGAGACGGCTTCCTATATTACCTCGACCCATTCCTCTTAAAGTGGCAGTACCCACGCGTAGGCATCTACCGCCTGCTGGTTTCAGCTGTCCGCGAGGAGTAGAAGAAACATATTGTTTGCGAGTCTACGTCTTGATGGCATTCCCAACACGTTTGATATGGGAGGGACAGGCCTATGTGGGGTTAGCTATAATTGGTGGTCCGGCCTCTGCACTGTCTACGAGTCTCATACAACCCACTCATTGGTGTATTTGTGACTCACATACGACACGTACAAAAACATCAGTAGAATATAACACACCATGCATCCGATCCAATATACGTATGGTCGTACAGATAAGGTGGGCACTGTCGCGTTTGGTCGCTCCACCTCATTTGTCACATTCCACAAAGGTCCCCTCCATTGCTTGTCCGAGGCACACATCACGAGGACCTCAAAAAATGCCTGAGGTACTGTCAAACAGGCATGGCAGTACCTCAGCTCTCAAGTTCTTGAATTAAATTAGATCTTGTTGTGAATATAATAACTTTCTAAAATGGGTTGATTATTTAGCTGTGACGGTAAATTGCTGAAAAATCTTGGTGAAGAGATCATTAGAGTAGTAGAAGAAAAGAGAGATGAAGTTAGAATCTCAATATAGTTATTTGATGGAACGAAAGGGATCTTAATATTTACAGTTTTTATTATCTAGCATTTACTTTGGGAAATTAGTTTATCAGTTTACATCTTTGCTTTTTTAAAAATAATTGTGATCTGATATATCTTCTGTAAAAAGAAAAATATTGAGAACATGATCACTAATTCGAATTATAATTTTTGATGATTTTTTTTATTGATGATAGCTATGATAATGAAATCGTGATCTATGTAACGATATTTATTTATAATAGTAGTAATTATGACGACAGGGTTGTAATAATAAATATGATGATGGTAATGACAATGATATAGTGAAAATGATGAATGATAATCGACATGGCATCATATAGTAATAATGATTGTATTTAATAGTAATAAGGTGCAGTGAAAAATATTGAGAAAGGGTAGGGTTTTAGTTGTAGGCACGAAACAGGTTGGCATATAGAATATATAAACTTGCCAAAGACTGAAGCAAAATTGATGTTTGAAGAAAGCAAACATATAATTAATATAAAGTTTGGAAATAGTGATTGTTGGAATTGAAAATTGATTTGAAGTCCTTTCTCCAAGTCAATGATGAGTTAAATATTTTTGGGTGGTTCGGTTCTCATTTTTTATTTTATAAAATCAAAATAATGATTAAATGGTTAAGTATAATTAAAATAAAAATATAACATATAGATCGCTTGTTTGTGGTATAGTGGTTAAATACTTGGTTTCAAACTAAATAACGAGTTTAAATCTTATAATCATTATTTATTTGATTATAATTTTTTTTATTTTAAATATCAATTTTTTATGTTATAACACTCATTAGAGTTATGCTTTTTTTTGTAATTTTAAAAATAAAAATATAATTATTATATATATTTTTTATATTATTTTAATTAAAAAAAATAAAAATTTGATTGTTCAAACCTAAACTAAAACTGTTTGAACTAGAACTGATGATTCCAACTTTGGTACTAATGGTTCTAGTTCGAGAACCGATCTAAAGTGGTTTAGTTTCGATTCTTGATTTTGAAAAATTAAAATCGAAAATTTCAAAACCAAAATCGGTAGTTTCGAAATCATCATTATCGTGGTTGTTTGAGAATTACATAATAAGTCCCTTTTTTAATGAATATTAACCATAAAGAATATGATGCTTCTCTTTCGAGTTTAATTATCATCGTGTTACATCCAACTCAAAACATAATAACATCTGTCTTATTATATTATGTAGCGAATACTAATAAAGTTAACGTTCGACTACTTAAGGTTTAAAAATTGATATTGAGATATCGACCATATGAGATGATGTTGAGATATCGATCACATCAGATGTTATTATTAAGATATCGACCACCATAATACACCCCTAACAGAATATATATATATATATCTAAAAAAAGAAAAAAAAAGTAGGATTTGAAGTAAGTGGTGAAGAGAGCACTGCAATCATTGAGAAGGCCTATGGCCTAAGCTCTTATCCCACTCTCAACTATGAATTGGCCCTTCTTATACTGTTTCAAGAACACAAGTACGTCTACTTGTCCATACATTAACCATAGCGTGCCGTATGCCTTCATCCTTTTCGGCGCAACCCATCACTCGCTGTCTATCCAACTTCACGCATGCGAATTATTATCCAATATCATGATGGCCATTTTTGTCTTGTGTGTTCAACGAATAATGTCTCGGGATCTATGCCGTCCCATACGAGCATGCTCTTCCATCGTCGAAAATATTGACGTTTGTACGGACATTCACTGTTTACTTTGCTATTTCACCGATTATCTTATTTCTCATATTTTTCATAAAAAAATACTATTGCAAACTGATTGGCTGCGATAAATCTTCTCGTCTTTGACGGGAAATAGTTCGGACAATGACAGCAAGCTATACGCTCAATCCAAGGAGGTACGCGGACAATGACAGCAAGCTATACCAACGTTAGATAACAATGACCCAAACTTTTACCCTTTTTCATTATTATTTTGGTAGGATCAACTTTTCATTCTATATTATCAAAAATCTTAATTTGATGATCGACATTCCTATCTCTAAAGTCAATCTTTGATTGTTCAAGTTTGAGGTTGATTCAGAATCATTCAGGATCAATCTTTCACATTTATCTCAATGTGATTTTAATCAATACCATTATCTAAATCCAATCAAGCCGAGTACTTATAAAACTACGTCAGGATGTTTTCCACAATGTCTATCTGATTCCTCAATTAGTTAAGGGTTTGAAGAATCTGATTTATACTTCTCAAAGAGAAAAAAATTCATTTATTGTGCATATAAGGAGCCCTTTTATAATGACCTTCGAATATGTTACTTTCACAATAGGCTCAATTATAGAAATGGTGGTGCGTCTCTTCTTAATTACGATCATGATATGCCGAACTCGAGGCGTGATAACTTTTGACTCATTTAGCCACATGTTGAGGTATTGGTCACATGATGATGAGGTGTCAATCGCATAGTATTGAGTATCAATCATATGTCATTGAAGTACTGACCATATGACTACTCATACATCACTATCCATTAGGAAGCTTGATTGATGCGAACAAATTTGATCACAAGCACTCGATGATTTTTTTAGTTTGTATTACTTGTCTAAAGTTCTAAGAGATGAAGGATGAATATAATAACTTGGTGATATTAATGATGCCATGCAAGGTATTAGATAGGAGTGGAAGAACACTACCCTTGTAAGTTGATATTAGTTATTTCTAAGACTAGTTTTGTTTTATTAATGGAAATTATAAGTTAGATAAGTCACATATGACGTGAATAATTGGAACCCCGATAAGATTCAAGCGAAATTACAGGGACAATAAACGAACATTACATTTTTATCAACTTCCTTGTCTTTTATTGTTACCGGAATATCTAAACTTGTATCCATCTTATCATCATAATTCAAAAGGATAATATGAAAATATCGTTTTCTTCCTTCTCTTATCATTTCAAAATTTTAAACATTCTACTAATGTCATCAAGTGGCATACGTGTTGCATGACACAATTTATTATTTTGGTGCATATGAATCATATTGTAAAATTGTTCCTTTGCAAATCGGGAGATGAGAATTCCTTTATATCAAAATTTGAAGTAAATCCACATAAATTTCCTACCACAAGCAATACAATTGAGTAATAAGAGTTATAAACTTATGATATCCAATGAAGGGTGCCTTTGCTACCAAAATTATGTGAAGCGGCCTTCATTCAAAATGAGTTAGCATGATTTACCAACAAAATCCACTAGTTCTTTAAATGATAACAAATTTCATAATTTATTCTTTTGGGTGTGAATGCAAAAAGACAAAACATAAATACTATATTTTGAAGAAAAGGAACATAATTTTGATAACAAAAAATGAAATAAAAAAACCACTTTTTGAACAAAAAATTTAAATTAGAGACTATTTTAATAAACCTTCCAAGAAAGTTACTTGTATCGATGGGAGTAGGATGTCGTTAACATGTTCTTCTTACCCATAGATATACTAGGATAAAAAGTCATGTACTCATAACAAGTGATAAGTTCTTATATAGCTTCTAGTTAGGATTAAGCTACCAAATCTCGTAATTGTAGCTCATTTAAGTGCAGCCCGAGATTTTGGTTTACTATACTTGGATATATTACGAAGAAAAACCAAAACTAAGTGCATCTTAATCTGTGAAACATGTCCTGAGCAATAGCATTACTCAAAGACCAAAGAAAAGATTTTGTCTTCACCAATAATATAGTGACGATTCCAAAAAATTTCTTGTATGCTTAGTAATTTGGCCTAAGATAGATTCAACCCAAGTCCAAGTTGCATACCTAGTTGGCCTAGCTTGCTGTGAGAATATACTTCTTTTTAGATTAACTATGTGAGCAACAATGCAATATCCAAATTGCTAATATTGGCAGCTCAGTCAATACAACTGATAAAGTGGCATATGTCAAATATAATCTGATGACAAAATTTTAATAATTATTTTGCAAATTTTTAACAATTATAATACTAAATCTTAGCAAAATTTTAACTAATCTATTGTATGTATGTATAGTAATTTATTATGGTGTGCATTGATTGTAAATACCCAATAATTGAAATATGTTGTAACTGTAATTTATTATGGTGTGCATTGATTGTAAATACCTTTTATCAGATCTCTCTCTCTTGCTCCCAAAGGAGATATGTCATCTGAGGAGATATGTGGCCCTCATCTACGTCATTTGTTGTCCTCTACATCCATTCTTGCATAGAGATCAGTGCTTCATCCATTTGATTTGTCCTTCATCTCAAGCAAATGTTGTGCTTGTGGAATCAGATCAGTGTTTTATCTCCATCTAAGTTTGTATTTAAAATGTCTAAAAAATAAAAAAAAAAATCTTACCTATTAAATTAAATAAAAAATATTTTTCTTGCGAGTTTCAATCTTGAATGATTGTGAAAGGAAAAGATTTGTGGGGGCATTTAGATAGATCTGTCACAAATATAAAGTTAACACTGATAGTAAAAGTAGATTTAAATGAGAGCTAATTATATATTATATTCTATAATTAGTTACCTTAAATATCTTGATCCTTATATTTTTGAAAGTTACATTAAGATATCTATACTTATAAAAGAAAGTGAAATATTTAATCTCATTGCTCCAACAAAACTCCTCTCTCTTTCTTGATTTTTAATCCTGTAAAATTATTTTTTTAACCCTATATAGGGATCTCAACATTTTGCTTTCGTAAGTATAGGAATCATAATATAACTTTTAAAAAAGTAAAGATCGAAATATCAAAGATAACTAATTATAAGAGAGTGATAACAAAACCCTTCTAGTGTCTATCCATCAAAATAATGTTTAGAAATATTTTAATCTAATTCATTGAAATGTTTGAGGACACTCACCTTTTAACTCTAATTTTTGTCATAAATATTTTATTTTCTTTATTGATGATTATTGTCATCATATTTGAATCTATTTTTTATATTTTAAATCTAATGTCTTTGATGTCTTTCCGAATTTTCTTGCATACGTAAAAAAAATTAATTTTTTACATCTATTAAAATTTTGAGATTTTTATCTTGAGGTGAATATCTAATGAATTTCAAAAAAAAATTTAGAGTGAAGGATTCATTTCTTAAAGATCGTGCACATCTACTCTCTAATAAAAATGAAATTATAGCGAGGAAAAATTGACACATCTTAGATATTACTCAAACCTTACCTTTTTTTATGCTTCTGTGCCTGTTTTTTTTTTTTTTTTTTGGGAGAAGCTTTGTGCACAGCTATGCATTTAGTTAATTTCTTATCGTCACCTAATATTCATAATGAATCTCTATCTTTTTATTTATTTAATAAACATCCTGATTATAATCAATTATATATTTTTGGATGACCTTGCTATGCATATCTTCCTTCTTCTTATAGAAATAAATTGACTGCATAATTTGTAAGATGTGCAATTTTTGCATATACATTTAATCAGAAAGATTTTTTTTGTTATGACCCTATTGCTCATTATATTCATATCTTACAAAAAAAAAAATTTGTTGAAAATTCATCATTCAACTCGAGATATATTCATAATCAACATAAATACATCAAAGATCTGATTGCTTTAGGTAGACTTGAGCATTCAACTCCAATTAATATTCCATTGGAAATCAATGTGAAATACTCTAAAAACAAGGAGAACTACTCTTTGTTCCTACTATATATCAGCAGCTTATCAAAAGCTTGATTTATTTGATAAGTACTTGACCAGATATTTCTTACGCTGTAAACCTAATGAGTGGATCATTGCATCAACCAATATATTTACATATGACAATAGTTAAAAAAAAAAAATTTGTTTGTTGCTCAGTTATAAGAGACATTTTGGTCGGTATATAGACTCACGAGAAACTATATATCAGCAGCTTATCAAAAGCTTGATTTATTTGATAAGCACTTGACCAGATATTTGATAAACCTAAGGAGTCAATTCATGCATCAACCTATATATTTATATATGACAATAGTTAAAAAAGTAAATTGATAAGGGATAATTTGGTCGGCTTGTAGAATCGCGAGGAATTATCTATTTTGGACAATGGGACATACTTGTATAATTTTATTTTTTTGAAACATGTGAACTCCAAAATGTACCTTTGAGAGTAAGGAAGATCTGACGGACTTATGAGTCCTTGGTTCTTATACTCCTCAACCAATGTAGAACTAAATGACCTTATCACTTGGGATTTCTAATCATGGATTATTTTTCAAGGTTGGGTCTTCTCTTACCCTCCAAGCTTATAATGATGTATATATCTTTGTGATACTCTTGTTCAAGGAAATGCAAAAAATCTGACGGACTTATGAGTCCTTGGTTCTTATACTCCTCAACCAATGTAGAACTAAATGACCTTATCACTTGGGATTTCTAATCATGGATTATTTTTCAAGGTTGGGTCTTCTCTTACCCTCCAAGCTTATAATGATGCTGATTGGATAGGGTGTCAAAATTCTGGTCGATCTACAATAGGTTGATGTATGTATCTTTGTGATACTCTTGTTCAAGTAAATGCAAAAGTAGGAAAGAGTATCTAAATCATCTACCGAAGCTATGTCATCGGCTTATTCTGAAATCACTTGGCTTTGACAACTTCACTTTGAATTGAGTTTTCCTCAAATAACTCCTACATCTCTACATGTTGATAACACGAGTGCCATTCGAATCGCTACTAGTCCTGTGCTTCAGAAAGAACAAAACACATAGAGGTGGATTTTGTCACTACATTCGATATATTTGTTCTGATCACGTCATCACATTTCCTCATGTCTCAGTAGAATTTCAAACTATAAAACTTTTTACAAAGTCATTGACGAAGACATGACATCAATTTTTAGTTAACAATATTGATGCTTGTTATTCACTGCTGGCATCAATCTGAGACAGGACAACAAATCAAATATTATGACTAATGGTGTTCAAATAGAATCTTTTTTTCGATTTGATTCAATTAAAGTAAATAGTCTGAATTAAAGTCGATTTAGATTTATCTAATCAAACAAATTCAAAACTGGTTAATCCAATTAGGTTAATCAGTTTATATTTTTTAAATGAATCAGTTTAATTCAATTAAATCGATTGTGAATTTTGGTTCAATTGAGTCATACAATAAGATTTGTGAAATTAAATTCATGCTATATGTAAAATTGGGTCTTTGGACCAGTCTGATTAATCAATTTGAATCAATTAAGGGCTTAGGACAGTGAACTCGATCGGATTAATATCCTTTAAATTAAAATTGATTCAATGAATCAGTTTAATTCAATTAAATCGATTGTGAATTTTGGTTCAATTGAGTCATACAATAAGATTTGTGAAATTAAGTTCATGCTATATGTAAAAGTGGGTCTTTGGACTAGTTTGATTAATCAATTTGAATCAATTAAGGGCTTAGGATAGTGAACTCAATCGGATTGATATCCTTTAAATTAAAATTGATTTAGTTCAGATCAAATTGGTTAACTGAACCAAAGAAACTTGCCCTCAAACTATTTATAATCTCTAAAACTAAATAACTGATGAATAGTTTGATATTCTGGTTCGATTTGAGCACCCCTACTGATGATAAAATTTTAATAAATATTTAGTAAATTCTCAACAATTACATGACTAAATCCTGGCAAAATTTCAACCAATGTATTGTATATATTTTATAGTAATTGATTGTAAATATCCCATCATTAAAATTGATTGTCACTGTACCTAAAAGTTTAGAAAAACTTTACACATGATTATATAAAGTTGCACCTAATAGTTGTTTTTGATAGCTTCAAAGTGATTTAAAAGTCTCATCATGTTAGCTAATGCATATGGATTAGGGTGACACCTAAGAGCTTTTATCTTTAATTAGTCAAGAAGAGTATGATCACTCACGAAGATCTAACAATCATCCCAATAGAAAGGCTTCCCATTAGATATAGCTCCACAATCTAATTTTCTTGTAGTTACAGCTTCATGGAGTACTTCGAATGTTTCTAACTCATGTTGGTATATAACCCCAGAGAAGACGATGATGATCATATATTGATTGCTTGTTTCTTTAGTGTTCATCAACCACACATTAAGTAAGCCTATCCTACCAACCAAGCTGTTCATTTGCAGTGATCTCATCCTCTCTCTTCTTTATGAGAATTGATCTCATTGTCAGTACAGACCGAAAGAGAGAGGTGTTCATTTTGTTATGAAGCAAGGTTGACTTCCTCTCTGGCAATTTCTATCGGTCAGATGGTGTGTCTCTTTGATCACTGTCGCACTGAAATCCAACGTGCTTACTGGTCCTGCAATATGTTCTGGCGACAATAAACTAAAAACCAAGACAAGGTTGCACATAATTTTCTTACTCCGTGTCCTGATGTAGGTTCCTAGCTAGCACTGCTTCAAGCACTTCACATGTTGCAAATCGCTGAGTTTGTGCTTGCACGTTGTCTCATCTCCCCTTTTACTGACAGCACAAGAGCATGGTAGAGGAGAAGCAGCAGGAAAGAAGAGTTAGGTCTTAGTGCACACTGTATAGCTCTCCGTAGACCCATATTATTTTGGTTTTGGGACACCTTTGTGTTCTTGGTCCGTACACAAGGAATTCTTTTAGTAGCAGCATCCTGTAGCACATCTTTCCTCTTTCAAACCACCACACAAACCTACATCTTCCCTCCCCAAGCAAAAGTAGAAACCCACAGCCTAATAAATTCGATGGTGGACAAGAGGGAGTAGTTTCTATGGACAAGAGGGCGTAAACAATTCTGCAGCTCATTTAGAGGGCACGAAACAAGTTGGAGGACGTGAGAAAGCCACAGCCAGCCTTCCCTTTTACGTATTAAAACTCCATGTGGTGCCCTTAAACTAATCCCCACTTCTCCCGCCCCTTTGATTCGGTCCATCGGCCGACGTAAGGCGTTGCTTGGCAGATGACATTCACTGTTAGTTTAAGGCGGATTCACCGATCGATGAGAGAGGAGAGGGGGAAGAAGGAATGAAAATGTGATACGACTTCGGTGAGTTCCACGAATCACATCCCGTGAACAGCAAGAGACGTCCGTGTAGGCTCTTCTCGAGAAGATAATGTATTGCCGTTGGTAGAGGAGATGACATAGAATAATGGATGTTATAAGACTGACGTGGCTCATTCTGGATCTTAAATTTTACATGTTAAATTATATGATTCTATTTAATTAAATAAGATATATTATAGATTTTATTCGATTATAATAATAATTATTAACCAATAAATTTCGATGGATTCCAATTGGATTCTCAAGACTCAACACGTGATTTAACATTAAAAAAAAATACATATCTTCTCTTATATTTTTTTATTTTTTATTTTATTATTTATAGTGATCATGTGAAAAAATAAAAAGAAAAGAGATTGCAAGTTTAGTTATCCTTATAAATCGATATCGTCATAACTTTCGGATCGAATGATACTACACTTATAGACCAAATATTTTTTTTTAAATGACATTAAAAGATATATAAATCTAAATTTCATTCTATAATTACTTGATTATAGTTCTTGGTATTAACAAAAGCATGATTTTAATTTTTATGCTTATAATTAATATGAAAACTATAATTTTGAAATCAAAATAACTTAGATCATCAAGAAATTTTAGATCTATTTATATGATTAGATATATTCAACTTTTAAATTATAATTTTAATCTCAAATTAATATGTCCATCCTTTAAATCTATTCCTCCTCCTTCTCGTATGGTTACATATGATGTAACATAAGTGGAACCATGACATAAGTACATTATCTATATTTGTTTAACAAGTTATCATTGGTAACTTGTTGTTAGTAGTAGCATTGTTAAGGGTAACAACTTTCGCTGGCCACTGGCCAGTCATGTGCAATGGTTGCGCAAATGGGAGTATTGCTACATGTAGCAATGGCTACTTATGTGTAGTAGCTCATCCATTGTAATGGGCGATGGGGACTCGTATGATCATGATAGTTGCACTAGGGTGTGAAAGAACGTCGCACCGATTATTGGGGTCATCGATTGATTACGGAAAGAGTTCGAGCTAGCGATGCATAGGCAACAAATGGTCGCACACCGTAGAGGCCATAGGCCTCATGCTGGTTACGATAATTGAGAAAAAAAATAAATTAGGGGTTTTTACCCATTAAATGATTATTTTAACTTTCTAGATTCTTTTAATTTCAATTGATGTCCAGCTATTTAGAAATAAGAGATTTTCAATATATATCCTACTTAAATTATAATGTTACCTTTCAAAAATCAAAATTTTAACTTATGTCCTCAATTATTAAATTGACTAATTTAATATGCTTTAATCACATTTTGACTGAAACCTAATTTTTTATCAATCTGTTTCTAGATTGGATTTTTGATTGAATGATTAATTTAATTGATTTGATTATTGGGTCTAATCTGGGCAATTCAATTTTGGTTCAATTTTAAGATGTCTAATTAGTTAAGACTGATTGGCCCATTTAGGTTATTTATATCATTAAAAAATATATATTATGATTTTCTTTTATAGTTTTCTTATATGACATATTGATTATTATTTTTACTTGTGATAGTTAAATTTTAATTATTATTCTTTGATATTTTTATAGTTATTCACATATATATTTAAAATTATAAAATAATATTTCTTTTTTTATATAAAGGCATGATTTATATTTTATCATAAATATATTTATGATATGAGTTT
>LVTN01000444.1:132772-155526 GCA_001649415.1 Musa itinerans | reverse complement strand
TTTTATGTTGATTAATGTTTAATAATTATTACTATTATTATTTATTATTATTAAACTATTTTTTTATAAATTATATTAAAAGATATTTGGTGAATATTATTTATAACTTATATATCTAAGAGTGACAATTGTAAATAATATAAAGACTTTATTACCATTTGCAACTAGAATATAGGAATATTTGAGGGATATAAAAGATATATTTAAATATGCTGATAAGTCATTGATTAACATATTAATGAAAGCACTGATTATGGCTCAGCATGGTGGTACTTAAGAGATTTAGGATCATATCTTTAATATGACTGACAAGATTATAAAACTTAAAGTATTAGGCATAGATATGGATGAGTCTTTCCTCGTGTAGTTCATTCTTAATTCTTTTCCTCAATTTGACTCATTTAAGATTCATTATAATATAAATAAGAATAAATGAGACTTGAATGAGTTGATTAGTTGATATATTAAGGTAGAATTAAATTTAAGATAAGAAAAATCTAATAATATTTTGATTACTACTCAGAGCTAGTAACAAGAAAAGAAGGTTAAAGCATCATTCACCAAATAAACATATAAAGAAAAATGATATAAGAAGTAAAGAACCCCTTGAGATTATTTATACTAATATCTATGAACCACATTATATTCTTCATTTTAGTGGAGAGGGATATTTTATTATATTTATAGATGACCTATTAAAATATGAATATACATATCTAACACATGAAAAGTCTTAAGTTGTTAATACTCTTCAGATGTACATAAATAAAATAAAGAGATAATTAGATAGAAAATTTAAAATTATCAGATTTGATAGAGGTGATAAATTTTCTGATAGATACAATAAGTTAGGTCAGAATCCGAGTCTTTTTCTTAAATTCCTATAAATGTGAAATGTGTACTTAATATACCTTATCAAGTGCATCACAATGGAATGATATTATTGAAATACAAAATTATACTCTTATATACATGATTAAGAGTATGATGAGTTTTTCCTACTTAAGTTGATGTAGGACGAAGCTCTCAGGATGGCTATGTATATTTTAAATAGGGTTCTAGTAAGTCGATTCCATCAACTCCATTTGAGATATACGCTGATATAAAATCCAGTTTGAGATATTTACATATTTATGGTTATCTCGTAGATATAAGAGTTTCAATCTATTTGAAAAGAAATTAGATCCAAGAACTATTTCTAGGTATTTTATCTGTTATAAAAAAAATCTAATTAATATATATTTTATTACCCTAATGATAATATGAAGATAATAGAATATGATAATATAAGATTCCTATAAAATGATAAAATTAATGAGAGTAAAATGTTTTAAAATATTAATTTTATTATAAAAGAGATATAAGACGATGCTTCTTTTTCATTTCTTAGTCGAAAGTTTGTTATTTCTCAAATCATAAAACAAATTGATGAGGGTAGATAATAAAATAATATTAATAAACTCCCACATGATATTGATATAATTACTAATCATTTTGTAAAATAACTATAATAGATAGTTTTAAGAAGATCTAAAAGAGAAAGGAGATGTTTAATTTTTAATGATTATATGATATATTTACAAGAATAAATTATGATATAGGAATCAAAAGGGACCACTTATAATTTTCACTAGAACATGCTAGTTATAGGTGCATTGCAAACCAATCACGTGAGTAATGGCACATGTGATACGCTACACAATCTCTTTCGGTTAATACTAATAATGATATTTTTTTATTTTATTCGGCTAATGATACACTTATTACTAGAGTTAAAAGATTCAGTCAAAACCAGTGTCCTAAGAATAACTTAGAAAAGAATTAGATGAATGATGTTCTTTATACATGTGCAATTAGAAATTTATTACATGCTCAAATATATCTAAGACCAGATATTAGTTTTATAGTTGAAATGTTGGGTAGATACTAGAGCAACACATGAATGGAATATTAAAAAGTATAAAAAAAATGATGAGATATTTATAAAGGATAGAAAGATCACATTCTCACACATATGAGATTAGATTAACTTGAAGTGACATGATATTCAGATATTGATTTTCTAAATTATATTGGTAGTAGAAAATCAACTTCAGGATTTATATCTATATTAGTTGGAGGGAAAATTTCTTTAAAAAGTGTAAAACAATCGCTTATTATATTATCAACAATAAAAACTAAATTTGTGGCATGCTTTGATGCCACAAATCAAGCTTCATGACTATGAAATTTGATCTCAAAACTTGGTATGGTTGATTCAATTGTTAGATCGCTAAAGATATTTTGTGATAATACTATAGCGGGTTTATTATCTAAAAATGATAAGTACTTTAATAGTTTTAAGCATATCAAAATAAAGTACTTCGAAGTTAGAGAAAAAAAATAAAATAAAAATAAATATCAATTGAGAACATAAGTACTAGATGAGTGCCAATCTATTTACTAAAGCCTTACAATATGAAGTATTTAAAAAATATATTTTTAGAATGGAACTTGTGAGCAACTCATAAATATATGATGATGCATATTTAAGTAGGTACTATTATTGATTTTTTTACTTAATTAAACTTATTTATTTTTATTATCCTATTTATATTTATATATATGCATATTATAATTAATATAATAACATGATTATCTTAACAAGAAAATTTAAAAGGTCATTATAAATTATATTAATAAAAACTAACCATATTATGACTGACATTAGTAGTTACTTAATGTAATATTATTGTGTTTATTAGATTTATTAGTTTATTTTATAAAATTTGTATATAGGTTGTAAAATATTTTTTAAAATTTTTAGAATCCAATTTAGTAAAATTATTTTTTAATAAAATTTTATTATATTATTTTAGTTTTAAATTTTTTATGTCTTATCAATGAACAAATGAGAGAATATTAGATTATGTAATTATGTTTGATTTGGTATGATATATTATAAATCTGATTAGATTCTAATTATAATTAAAGAAAATTTCAATTGTAATAGTATTCTTTACGAGGGACTAAATACATAAGATGACAACATACGAAAGAGAGATTACAAATCTTGAAAGTGAGTCTAGTTCTCTTTGTAGATCGATATCACTATAGTTTTACGATCGGATGAAGATGTGCTTGTAGATCAGATAAAAATTTTCTGAATGATATCGAAAGATATATATCTAAATTTTATTCTATGATTATTTGATTTTAATTCTTAATATTAAGTTTATTTCGTATATGTTTTTTATACACAACTGACATGTATAAGTTGTGATGAGTTAGCAATTGTTATGATAGATTTCGGATGGAAGAAAGTGAAGATGTTGTGTGTGTCATGTTTTGGGATCTGTCTAAGTGTATCAGAATAAACAGATGCAAATTCAATTACGACCTCAAAATGAGAAGCGTTCCCTTCACACGTTTGTCTCGGTCGGCATCAAACAGTGCCTCCACCCACAGATTAATTTGCGAAGCTTTGGGAAATTAAAAAGAAAAAAGCCTCCATCTCATAGAAGTCGAGTAGGCTAAGGAAGATGCACATGGAATGCTGCAGCGTCTACCGGAGATGATGATGAAAATGGAGATTGAGGTGTCTCTCGAGGACAGAGCTCGCTGAGGTCGCTGTTCTGATGGGAACATGGCAGCTAACCAAATAGATGGCGGTCATTCTTGGCTACCACGTGATATCTTGCTCAGGAAGTCGACAGGTTTCGTTTCTTCTGGGTGCGGAAGCCATGCGCATAGGAGGGATCGAAGAGGACGGTATCACGTCCATGATGGTTGATGGGGACATCTTTAAGATTCCTTCTCTTCTCCTGATTTTTCGTCACAAGCTCATCTTACCCGTCCAAATTACCTCACTGTTTCACCCTTTCGACGCATCCAGCCTCAGGTTTGCGTCTCAGCCTTGCGAGCTTGGAAAGCAGACAGATGAGGAGAGGCATGACCGAGAGAAACAAGAAAGAAAGAAAGAAAGAAAGAAAGAACCTGATGCTTACTGGGTTATAATAACATATGATTGCCACGGGATAAAAGATCCTGAGCTAAGAAAGGTGGCCTTGGGAAGCGGATGACAACTCATACTATACGTGAGATTAAATTGGGGATTGGGGTCGTTATAATATGGATTAATTATTTATTTTTAATTATTTATTTTTAATTAATTATTTTTAATATTTTGATATTTATATTTTAAAAATTATATTGATTTTTTTATATTTATGAAAGTAAAATATTTAATCTTGATTAAAATACCGTAAATGCTCAGTGATAAATTCAAATGAGACAAAATCAACATATGCTCAGTGATAAATTTTATGATGTTTTCGCTAGTAAAATCGACGATGTAAGAAGAAACGAGATTAAATGTTTTATCTTCGTATAAGTATAGAGATCTCAACATAATTTTTGAAAGTATAAGGATTTAAAATACTAAAGATAATTAATTATAGGGGTAATCTATAATTAATTCTTATAATATCCATCTTCAATTCTCTAGGTCCAAATGAGCATGTGATCGACTAATAATGTAGGGTCCAAAAGATTATTATTGCTACTGTCCATGATGTTCATCCCCACCAAATCATGTAATGTTGATAGGTATCATTCTATCAATTAGACAAAGATCATCCATACATGATGGATGAAGTCGATTAGTCCTTTTTCACCTTCCTCACTAATTTGAGAACGAGCTCGCCACATTTCCAATTGTGTCATTTAGAAATCTTACAAGACAAAAGAGATAGTATAGTTTTTCCAACATTTTTCTTCCGATATTTAAATCAATATTCCTCCTCTAATGCCTAAGTCAGGAGATCCTTTCGTGAAGACTCGAGCTTTGCGACTCTAGGAAAAGAGAGTGGAGATAGTTAAGAAAGTATAGGTGGAGTCCTCAATTCTTGCATAATTATATGCATGTGTTCTTGCAATTGTTTCGATTAATAATTTGTGTGTGTTCTTGCAATTGTATCAATTACCATATAGAGTGGAATTTTTATAATACAGGGACGATGGTATTGGCCACTCCAGACGAAAGCAGATGGAAGTTTAGCACACCTGGGTGTATAATGGTCCATCCTACTTTTAACTCGAGATCAGTGTCAAAGCTCACATTCAGATTCAAACACATGTTCATGTTTCTCTTTCTCTACATGGGTTTCAGAAGTGTCGAGGAGGAGTCTGATGGGTAGGAGAAAGACCAGCTGCTACAGTCTGAACTTTCCCCCCTCCGTTGTTGAGTTATCAGTGTAAAGCTCAAGTCACAGTATTCTTCTCTGGTCAAACCAAGCCAAGCTTTCTGCTCTGCCATTTACCCTACCAAACAATATCATACAGAAGCAGCCCAAACGAACGAGAGTAACCAAACAGGAGATGTGATATCAAATGCATAGGCCGAATAAGATGAAGTTTATATACGAGTGATTCTGGTCTCTGCGACGCAGTGGAGAACCAGGCTGAGGGCCTTTGTTCTTTAGAACGACTTGCTCTGGTGGGGCGCATCACAGGTCATCTCCGTAAATGTATGATGAATGGGACAAGGCCACATGAACCCGGTCAGATTGATAATTCATTCCTCTCCCTCCTTTATAAACTTGCTGCTGTTAACTATGCAACGTTTACTGCTCTCCCTCTCTCTCTCTCTCTCTCTCTCTCTCTCTCTCTTTCACACACACACACACACACAGTATAGGATGCTGCTCTCTTAACCTACAGCAGCATGGCTAACATACCACCATCCTTCTTCTGGGAAACTTCTAAGGCGGTCTCGGTTGGTAGGACAAAGAAATGAGCCACGAAACCAAGCTAATATAGTGGTGTTACGATGCACTCAACATCTCATCTCTTCTCCCAAGGGGTCAATGGCATCCCGCTTAATCTACAACCCTTTCTACTCTGCAGTCAAAACTTGAGGCACCGACCCCCCGCCCCCTTTGATTCGTTCTTTAGATCGCAGATCAGGATAATAGAAGGAAGGAAGGAAGGAAGAAATAGGAAAAGAAGATACTAATATCAGGGGAATAGTAGCCCTCCTGCTGCTGCTGCTATCACTTTTAGTTGGGGTTTCTTTTGAGGATGGAGTTCACGCATGGAAGAAGAAATAGGTTTTCCATCACCGAGAAAGAAGAGAAAGGGGAAGATTGCAGATATGCTGCTTTCGTACCTTCCCCTTCTTCCTCCTCGTCGCCATCGTCCTCCTCCGCTCCTTTCAGGCGGAACGACGGCTCCTCGGCCAGCGGCGACAACCTTTCTGTGGAGAAGGAGCACATGTTCGACAAGGTGGTAACGCCAAGCGACGTCGGCAAGCTAAACCGGCTGGTGATCCCGAAGCAACACGCCGAGAGGTACTTCCCGCTGGACGCGTCGGCCAACGAGAAGGGGCTGCTGCTCAGCTTCGAGGACCGCACCGGCAAATCTTGGCGCTTCAGGTACTCCTACTGGAACAGCAGCCAGAGCTACGTGATGACCAAGGGATGGAGCCGGTTCGTCAAGGAGAAGCGGCTCGACGCCGGGGACACCGTCTCCTTCAGTCGTGACGTTGGCGACTCCGGTCAACGCAATCTTTACATCGACTGGAAGCGGCGGCCGGAGAACCACGACCAGGCCCGGATGCCCCGCGTTCCTCTCCCGGCCGTATCCTTTGTGCGGTCGGTAGGACCGTGGGGCGGTCACCTCGTCATGCCACCGGCGTCGGCGTACGACCACCGCCGCGAAAGCTATGGATACAGTGTCGCGAGCCCGAGTGCTATCGGGGGACAGCTTCTTTTCTTTCGTTCCCCAGAGACCGGGCCGCCACCCGTGAAGGTGCAACCCAGTGGCAGTGGCGGCCTGTCCATGGTTCTTGAACCGATGCCGGAGGTCCACAGCCAGGCGACGGCCAAGCGTGTAAGGCTATTCGGAGTCAACCTTGTCCGTCCCGAATCAGAAGGCGACGCCGGCGGCGACGGCGGCGGCGGCGGTGAATCTACATCATCTTGCCTGTTACCATCGCAAGAAACTTCTGCTCTCCATCTCCTCCGATTTCAGCATGGCAGCGTCGAGTCCTCGTTGGCATCATCGTCCTCGATGAGCAAGGAGCAGCATTCATCGTTGGATCTTGACCTATGAGGAGGAAGGACCCTGAGAGGGAGCATATTGCCATTAACATCCGGATCAATTGGGACGGAAATCGAACCCGAATAGAATGAAAGTTTTGGAGGTTCTTTCTTTAATCTTGTACTTCTCTTTTACTCTTAAAAACGGAAGAACGGATGGGTGCATCCAAATCAAGAGCTGGTTTAATCCTCCATAATCTTCTCTTAAAAGTGTAAATACGCTGGAAGATTCAAAGGCTCGTAAGCCCACAACATAGGATTCTTTTGCTATAAACTCTCATGTCTTTGTTGATCTTCCTTTGAATTGGAGTTTATTCTAACTCCTAAGCCAGGTTTTAACAGCGTCGTCTCTCTCAGAAGGTTCCAAAGTAGTCGATTCGGCATTCCTTAAAATGGAGGACGGACAGTTCTGGAGCAAATAGAGGTCAGATCGAAATCCTTCTCTGTCCATTTTCCTATCTTTCATTTACCGGGATTACTTTTTGGTCTGCTGTGGCAGCGTTACAATACTTTCATCCATGCACTATGGGTAGCTTAGGACACGACTCCATACACCTACCTGCATATGTTTTCTTCCTTCCCTTCCTTTTAGCTGAATGTCTTGTAGAACTTGTGTCACCGTAGGAAGTTGCAGAAGGATGAATTACCTGCTCCTCATTTAATTAAAGGCTGTTAAAGTTGGATTATCTTTGCTTTTGCTGCAAATTTATTGAGTTCTACCTGTTGATATATGTACACAAAGGTGCGATGTTCTCCATAGTTTCATGCTTTTACTGGTTTATTAATCTTCTTACTCCCAAAATTAAACGGAGAAGTTCATATGATTTACATGTAAATGAAACTTTGAAGGCAAAAATAATCTACATGTCTAGTAGTCTTATCCCAATCTTTTCCTTACAAGTATTTCATTGTCTCTAGCAATTTTCACTCAAAAATTGCTCCTTACAATTTTCATTAAAAGAAAATCTCCTTATATGTTCCGTTTAAAATGTTAATTAGTAATTAACTAGTCATTAATGCTTCCAATCTCATGAAGGTTAATAGTAATTAATCTGATTGAAAGCTGGTATTGTTCTATCAGTCATACCATCTTCATTCATTGCTGATGCTACAAGAGAGTGACATTTATATCACTTTACCGTAATGCTACAGACTGGTCCCATGAAACTCTTCCACCGCAAGCAAGGTTAGAAAGACAACACCATGGCTACTAACATTTTATTTCATTTCTCCGGACTATAGTAAGATCGCAATGGCTCCTACTTGAACAAAGAGAAACCTTCTTTTAGTTTTACATGGTTGTGCACATGAGTACATCATCATGCAGTGATGAATAGCTTGTGCTTATCGACGCAGAATAAAACAAAGTTCATTCATGCATATTATATGGGTCTTCTCATTGTTTCTTCAGAAAATGCTAGTTATGACTTGGAAAATTTTATGTTATCTAGGCATGGCATCTTTGTGCTTGTGATACCGTTGTTGATTAAGGAAGAACTCATAATGTCAATTTGTCTAGTACAGTGTCGGATACATACCTAAGTATTTGAAGAAATTGTGCCGTATTCATGTTGATTAATGTTATATTGGTCATGAACATATAGATTATAGGTTTGGCATTGTACATAATCAATTCACTTACTTTCAAATGGTTGTACTTTGATATGCTAATCGAGCTTTATATAAGTACTTTTTCTAAGTCTTATTTATTTGCTCATCTTGGCATGCTAGTTTTATTTAGGGCATCTTTCGACATGCCATGGCGGAATCCCTTTGTTTTTGCAATATCAATGAATTTTACTCACATGATAGCATACTGTGAAACTAATTAAGATGCAATCCTTGCATTTAGAACGGACGTATGCTTATGTCCTCTTGATTGATCACACATGTTATTGATCTGATTTGAAGACGTCTATTGAGGGAGAAGAATTGCTATTATTGTTCTATGTATCAAGATGAATGAGCATGCACATGACAGTAGGTTTGGTCCTTTGAATTTGAGATGATAGTTAGCAACTTTAGATAGGACAGCCATTGAATCAGTCTTCTTTTCTCTTGATCACAAGATCACGAAAAATGGTCATGTAGTTTGCAGAAAACAACACATTGGCACAGTTGAAAAACTTGTAAATGCAAATGTAACCTAAAGATATGATAATAGCAGCGATGAGGTCAATTACAATAATATTTTTTTCATAGACCTTTTAGATAGCTGAATGGTATTGCTATTGGTCATGAATTATGACTCCATCTCTGAGGCCATGATGATGCATTATGAGATTTAATTTGGTGAACCAGTTGAGTATGTATGTATGGGCAAAGAACATCATCCGTATTGCTAATTGTCACACCATGCGAAATAGGGTATTCTTCTATGGTTAAAGAACTTGCAATTTATAGAGATTAAAGCTTTGGGGCCATAATGTTAAACTTTGGATTAGAGTGATTCCAATTCCCTTAGATAAGACTCATATTGTTCAGTTTGATGTTTGCACTCCTATAAACTATACTCACTAGTAAGCATCATAATCGCGTGTCTTAGTTTGCTAACTGGCAATTTACTTATATCTTTTAGATATCATGATCCTCTTCTTGAAGTGTCCGTATAAACTATTGCAATTCAACTTATGTTGGATGTAAGCCTTATGGTTCATTTATTGAATTCTTTCCTTAGGTACATACATATGCTTGTCCATTTTCTGCTACTACTGCACTCAGCCAACAATGAGTTCCTCTCTGATGTTTGGTTTACGTGCATACACTGAATACTAACCCAAATTTTAAAGAGAAAGGAATTAGAAATTTAAATAAATAAAGTACATATATATATATATATATATATATTCCCTTTAATGTATGCATTCGTGGCATTAAAGATATGATGAAGACGAGAGATCTACAATGTGCATTTGAGCAAATCTGTTCCAGTCACCATGTTAATTAGTTGCAGTAAGAAGCTGATTTGATGTTGTTATTGTTTTTTTTTATTTTACGTTTTTTAAATACTAATGTGGCAAGCATAATTGGCTAAAAACAAGCATTTGATTTTTATTTGCTCAGGCTTATAAGACTTACAAGTTTCTTTTGTGTTCCTGATCAGATCTGAAGAGTACTGACTGGTGGCTTCTTGAAGCACAATTTAGAACTTTTCCTTGAAAGGTAGGTTTCTTGTGAAGAGCGAAGATGAGCTCCCTCTCTTTCTCTACCTGATGGTAATTCTTGATCTGATCTGAACATTGATATCATATAGTTTGATCTCTAGAACTGAGCAATTTGTAGAACTGACCAATAACAACAAAGAAAGATAAGATGAAACTTGGACTGAATTGTCAGAAGCAGTGACAGGAAATTAAGGATGGACAGAGTAGTTATAAATAATGTTCGTTGTCTTCATGTGGTGTCACTGCTCTCGTTGTTATATGAATTTAGTCAATATTGTGCATTTATTGTGATGGAAATTTCTATCTGTCCACTTGATATTTCTCATCAGTCGAGATCAGAAATCATCACATCATGCAGGCTTGAATAATGCACCCCACAGAAACTGGAGGAAGATCTCATGGGGACTTCGAAACATAGCTGTTGACTTTTGAAGAAGACGTAACTTCAAAATACTTTCCCTACATTTACCCATACTACCTTTTCTTCGGAAGCTCATGTCATTTGCGTATCCGACGCAGAAATAAGATATTATAATATTAAAGGATGGTAGATAAAGGCTGATTAGTACACGATTTGGGAATACTCTAAATCTGTAACTTCATAATGTTAAACAGGGACTTTCTCACATTTAAGATGACTCGCTTTTCTTCTCTTCCTTTTGAGATGGAAGTCTGCATCGGCTGATGAAGAGTTTCCGGCCGCTGTACGTTGAAGGTTTCAACATACACACCGATGACCACTTGGCAGGCAAATAATTGCCAAGTGCTTTGGTATGCCCACGTGATCAGAATCACTTTCTTTGCACATTGTCCTTTCCTTTGGGTCTCATATCATGCAATCAAATTATATAGACAACAATATCTATAGCATGTGATCTTTGGCACCGAGGAACTAATATGCTTGCAGCACTTTCTCATGGCACCACTGTTTCCCATACATGGTGCCCTCATCGGCATGGGCGTGGCAACAAGCTCTGTCAACCTTAGCTCGAACATGTAGAAGCTATAATGTAGAAGAAGAAGACAGATAGCTGGTCCCTGTTCATGCTGAGAGAGCAGATGTGGCACGCATTTAAGCTAAGGCATGCATACTCCTCCCTGAGTAACAAGGCAAAGTGTGCATGAGCCTGCTCTCATCGCCAAGGTGGTCCAGGGGCTGCTAAAACTTTATAGCGAGTACCGAGTCTTAAGCATCTGTCTTTTTTAATCTCATGCCCGGCCACTGCTGTCCATGGCTGGACTCGTATCTCTAGATGCCTGCATGCTCTCTCTTTTGGCTGAGCTCAACTACCGCCAACACCACCACATGTTCTTGATGATGACCTCTCCTTGATCCTCAGTGGTGTTTCAGAATGATAGGATCAAACCCTTTCTTACCTTAGCATATATGTGATAGACCTCATTACTTTGCTTTTCTGTCATCTTAGCCCACTTGGATGTTTGGTTATTTCCTTTCACACTTGCAGGCAACATGGCATTATTAACCTATATTGATCGAAGTTGGTTTAAAGTGCTCAGTACTGCACTGCATCAGTCCATCTATATACTTCTTTTCTGAATGGATGCTAGCATAGCGCATAGAGAGAGAAACAGAAACTTTGTGGTTCGTACCTCTCAACATTGATTTGTTTATTGTAAAGGAAGCGGTGTTTCTTTGGTGAGTGGGTGGGAAGGACGCGGGTAATGCGTGCAAAATGATACGACCAAGGGTTGCATGGGACCACGTAGGTTGAATTTTCCTGTGCATCAGCTAGCAGCGGAACTTCTTCATCACTTTGACCTTATTGATCTACGACAAAGGTTGGGACGATAAAGTTTCGTGTGCAGGAAGGAGAAGCAGTAAAATAGACTTGTTGCTGGTTTCTACAGGCCTCGTGTTGTTGAAACCGCTACCTTGTTTTGGTGCACTACAGTTCTGACAGAGCTCACATCCACACGAGGTTTATTGGCAGCGAATGATTGGTTAACACGGAAACAGATCAATGGCTATTTGTGCTGGTGATTTGCCAGGATCCGCCCGTGGGTCGTAGGTTAAAACACGATGGTAATATAGGGTTTTACATCTCATGAAGGATCCTGCGAATGCAAGCTCTCAACGGTGGAAGCTGCTCCGGCAGTGGCCCCGATCTGTCAGGCCTTGGTCTGTGTGCCCAATGAGGGTGACAAGGATCTCTCTCGATCAGAGGCAAGGCCGACGTCGCTCCCATCCACGTACATGCGTCCACAGGGATCCTGCGGGCTTATAATCGTCCTTTTATGAATGGTTTCAGAGTTCAGTCGTTGGCCATCCCGACTGGCCCTTGTGCTTGCAGTAGGAAACAATCTTTAAGAGGCCTCATTAATGGAACATATATTGCTCTCCTTATTATTTCTGCAGTTGCCTCTCTCTCTCTCTCTGTTTTGTTTTTTTTCTCCTTCTTTCTTAAATTCCGGTATCTGTTTGAATGCATCTTCTTCACTCCATTTATTCATATCGTTTATATGGAAGTGCAAAGTTTGATGTGGTTATTATTATCATTGACCCTAAAATTTCAAGAGTCGTAAACGGGACTAAATCCCAAAAATTGTGGATTACCTTCCCAACCTTCAGATCTAAAGTTCGAGAATGCAAGAACAACCCATCGGCTGATACAGTAAAACAAACAGTAGAGGAGCCTCTGCTAGCTGCGTCCTGATGTCTCACAGGCCTGCAGCACAAGTGGCGTATATCAATTAGAGCTGCAGACTCAAACGAGAGTAACAAAGCATGGGAAACTAGAGACAAAAAGGAAAACAGCAAGCAGCGAAAAAGGTGGCCCGGAGGAAGACGAGCGAGATGCGTGTTGCAGAAGCTTGCCCAAGAGTTAGGTGGCGAGAGTACCGCTACAGTTTCTCCCTCCCTTCTCTGCTAGCTGCCATGGCTTTTGGGGTGGGGACGCCGGACGGGCGACGGAGTCGAGCACCTGCATGCCTCTCGTGGCCTGAGGCGGGCTCGCACTCCCACCAAGCGAGCTGCTGCTCTGATGCATGCACTGCGTGCCTCGTTGCTTTCATGCCGTTCTGGTGTAAGCTCCAACCCCCCTGCGCTGGCTTTACAGCCCTCCTTTGATGGTTACGTATTAAGCGCGGGCTACGAGGCGGGAGCGCAGCGGCCCTGCGCCTTTTCTTGTTGGCATCATTCATCCTTCTTGGAAGGAGTTAAGCAATGATGTGCATCTGTAGTTGGGTTGTTGGGTGGGGCCCCATACTAAGTAAGAGCATCATGGATAATATGGTAATTTCAATTTCTATTTTCAGGCCTCAAGAAATATAAATCTTGTGGCTCGACGGATTTGGTGGCCGAAAAAAGCCCAAAAAGATCACAACTTGCCCGAAATTGACTGTTCCCGGGCCCATCTGCGGCTCCAATTCGGACGGCATACGCGAGCAACAAACTGTGCTTCAGCTCACTTGTCAGTGCTCAACCCAGACAAATCGACAACATGATATATGGCCGTTGGCTGATCTACATCTGATCGAGCACGTGTCCACCTCGACTTGATTGGTCGCTGCTATCTCGACCAATGATTGATCGACACGATTCTTCCATAAGCATCATGACGTGTCAATTCACGAGCGGAGGGGCTGAGAGAGTGATTGACCCTGCCGTTTTCGAAAAGAACTCACGAGACATCTTCGAAGTAGATGGGCTGCTCCAAATGGAGATCCGATCCGTTTACGAACGATTGATTAGCAGGCCTGTCGTCCGTTAAGCCCAGCAAGAAATGATTGCTTCCGCTTTTACGCACGAGGATTACCTGTTATATTACATTTTTCCTATTTGATCAGAAAAGACTAACATATATTGGCATATCGATGAAGGATGGACGTCCTTGATTGGGCATGAATCGGGGTCTTAGAGTGGCACTTAATTTCCTCGAAATATTAGCATAAAACTTGTAGAGAAAAGACTCTAAGTTGCAATCCTTTGATCAGTGTCACAAGTTGGATGAATTTACGGTAGGCCATGGAGAGAGAAAGAGCATCTTGGATTCGTGGATCTCTAATCGAACAATCGTATCGAAGGTCTGTGGTTAGTATGAACTTTTCAAACTTAGCGAAACATTTGAGTAGCTAATAAAAGGAAAATCAACTATACAGTAATTTAGGATAAAATATATTAAATATTTTACTTAAGTTTATTAAATTTAACGTATCAATAAAAGAGAAGTGTTAATCTTGAGGGATTGATTACCTTAATGAGAGGACTCTCTCTCAACTTATCTCTATCTATCTGCATCTTTTGTTCAATATCTTCTTGAATTCATATCAATTAATATCATTTTCAATTCTATCAATTAATTATAGTTATCTTATATAAGTACTAAAAAAATTTCACATAACAGTTTAATCTAACAATATATATTTATTGATTATTTTGCGAAAACAATTAGATCATCATTTTCACCGAAACATAAACAAATTAAATTATAAAAATGTATTTCTTTGACACATATCAAAATGCATAATAGAAGGAAATCAACACAACAGCATGCGCCTTCATGATCGAACGTAGCAGTATCAGAAAAGACGAAGCAAACAAACAAAATGCATCACATAATGGAAGACGACTTTGTGCCCACTAGTTCACCACTCTGCAGTAGCTGCGTATCTCGCCTTGTTCACCGGTGAGGACACCAATTTTGCCCATCTTCACCATGGCTGCTGCGAACTTCTGCTTGAAGAGCACAGAACTGCCTGCGAACTGCCTCACCATTCTCGCGGTAGCAGGCGTGGACATGAGGGTCTGGTCGGAGGTGAAGAGGCCGCGGTTATCGAGGAGGTTGCTGTAGTAGCTGGTGTCGAACGTGAGGGGGCTGGGTGGATCCATGTCCACCTCGTTGATGCTCCTCGGAGGGCATTCCTTCTTCAGCTGGTCGGCATACTTGGGGTTCAAGGTTGGGTCGGTGCTCGCCTTCCGGCTGAAGTTGTACAGCCTGTTGGAGAATGCAGGACAGTGCGCTTCTCCGATGGTATGTGCTCCTGCATACGACGTTGAAATCTCCTCAGGATGCATGGCTTTTGCATGCCTCGACCGCAAATAGGGACTTAATATTGCTTCTGATTTATTACCTGAGAGTGTGATCATCTCATCCTGGCTCATCCCTTTCGAGGCAAATGACACAGTGAGTTGTTTGAGGTTAAACGTCGGAGGAGGGAGATCGATGGTGTCGCTTGATCTGGAGATCTTTCCATCTCTTCTGCCTGCTGGGACCGGGTAGGAAGTTCCTCCGTACTGCATGCATGACACCGTTTCAATTCCAAGTTACACAACTTTCACGAAATTCTGCATGAACTATAAGTTTCACGTTGAAGAACAGTAAGGTAAGCTAAAAGTCAAAGAAGGCAACGTCTTGGACTTTGGTTTGTCTTTTCCTTATCATCGTAAGAGTTTTAGAGTCGAAGAACGTTACATGTGCAACACTGTCTCTGGCGGCGAATGCAAGAATGTCTGCACATGAGACTGTCCCTTTGCAGACTTTCTCTAACTTTTTCTTGGCGTTGTCGATAACTTGAAATGCTTCATCTTCAAGGGTTTGGTTGGGGATCGCTTCCTTCTCCGCGGTATTTTTCTTGGTCGAATCAAGAAGAATCGAACCATCACAACCCTGATATGATCACAGAGACAAATCGCATTTACTTAATCCCCACCCAATGTACTGAACTTAAGACTTGTAAGAATTTGCATCGTTAACAATCTGATGCAGATAACCAAAGTAATAGCAGATGATCAAGGCGTCAAGCAGCTAACTAACCCTCACGAAACAGTCATGGAAGTGCATCCTGAGAAGGTCAGCGCCAATGCCAGCATCGGCCTTGAGAGCCTTTTTAAGCTCCTTCTTGACAATCACTTCAGCTTTAGGGCAGCTATAGGAGTAGAACCCAACTCTGAGATGGGCTTCTGCCCCGATTGCGCTCAAGCATAGGGCCACACCGATAGCTAGCAACATCTCTCCTCTTCTGAAAGCCATCTCCCTCACTGTCTTAATCAGCTCAGATGTGTGCTTCGCTGCAGCAAGGTCTTCCATGGCATCCCTATTTATAGCCATGGGAAGCAAGAGAAACCAGTTGATCCCCATGCAAAGCTGGGAGGGATATCTGCTGCAAAAAGACTACTACAACCACCATACGAACGGTAAACGAATCACCGACTGACAAGTGTCTGAGCATAACGTGGGGCCCTGTTTAACGAACGAGACATATGTGTGAGGCGCTCGATTGCTGTCTTGCTCTTAGCTTCTTTTCTAAGGAAAGATCATGTGCACCTTCGACGTGCTGGCTTGCTGCGAAGGAAGAATATAATTCATATGATCTTACGAACCAACTTGTAGCCAGCCAAAAATCATACAGTTTGGCAGATTTATACATTATCTGATCGTGTGGAGAACACATCGATATAGAAACGAACAGTTGACCTAAAAAAATGCTTATTTTACAAGTATACATAGTCAATGATCCGCTTGAAGAAGAAAGAATTAATAGCGAATTGCGCGTTTGACGAATGAATAGCGAGAGGCGCTGTTCTTTCTTCAGATTTGTTTGGGAGGCGAAGAAGTTGTCAGCATTAGTGTGTGGGAGACAGATCGATTCGGCTGTCGTGCCAACCATTACCCGAGTCGCCCGGAAAATGCGTGCAAGTGACAGTGTTTAGAGGGCCTCGAAGTCAACGCATGCATTATTGTAGCATTGGGTCAGAGTTTTGTGGAACAGCTCATTGCCCTGCGTGGAATCAGTATGAGCTTAATGTCAAAGAACGTTAGCGAGCCGTATGTTCCTTGAGAATGTTTGCAGAACCACTTAACAGTCAGAATGGGAACTTGTAAAAATATTATTTTAATTAGTGGGAAAAGTAAAAAAGTGTGAAGAAAAAGTTTTCTTTTAATGAAAGAATTCATAAATAAACAAACCTCAACTTTTACCATCTCTTCCGTATTAGAGAAGAAAGTTGAATATATTAGAGCAATAATACTAAAATAGTAAATATGCTAAAAATAGTTTAAATTAAAATAGAGAGTTTAGGAAAAGACTTCTGACGTGCGCAAGTGTTAACCTCTTCGAGCCAATAGAAAAGTGTCGCGTGGCACTCAGCAGACGTGCATCTGCCGGAACGGAAAACGAGTCGAACTGTGTGGGCTTAGGGCGGCTGGCCGGCCCTCCTCCCGAGCCTCTTGGTGGGCTTGATGAGGGAGAGAGAAGAGGAACCTCCTGCCATGGCTGTGAGACTAAAGTTTCCACTCACACACATGCATGGGAAAGGGAAAAAAGCTGAGGTTTTCCCCATGTTCTAGCAGAAAATAGCCAAATTTGTTCGACTCGATTTGGTTGAATAGCACAAAAATGGGACAAAACATAGTGACCACCGAGATCAATGACATTAGAAAGTAAAAGGCAAGTGAAAGCAAAGCTGACATCAAAGTAAGATAAGGATACGGAAAGAATATGTTCTTGATTGGACGTCATGTGTCATCAACAAGCCATTTTGATGATGAAACGAAGAATAAAGGCGTCGGAGCGGGTTTGGAGTTACTTTAACTTTATACCGTGTAACTCCAAGTCAACTTGTTTGCACGCCTGAATTCTGAGCCCCTCCTACCGAAGCTAATGAACCAGATGAAAGGTGGGTCCTTTGATCACTTGTGTAGCACCAATCAAGCAAATGCACTTGATCCACCGGGAGACACTGAGAGAACCCATGCCTCGATCATATTCAATCATGAACCTAAGTGCTGGATTTGGTAGAGGAATAGTTCAAACTTCTCTTTTGCTTGAAGCACAAGCAAATCGAGCACATCCACGAGTTGAAGATTTGGCGTCCATCGAGAGAATCCAGCCATGCAAAATTGAGTCAGATCAGAAAAGCCAAAACATAAAGCGATGAAATCAAAAAGGTCAGTCAGATTGGAGCATCATTCGGTAACCTTTCAAATCCAGGAAAACTCAAAGTTGCAGTTAGCGAGCATTTGGATTCGACACGAAATCTTCTCACATGAAGAGGGGCCGACCACCTTCAACAACCACCCATCGGCGCCTCGTACATCAATGATTGAGTTGTGTTACCATCAACTACAGCAGAGTATCCAATTCCCCTCTCCAGTTTGAAGTCATAAGCGATCCGAGAGCTTGTAGACAAGTACTCACAATTTTATAACATTCAACAAATCAAATGATCTCCAAGACGTGTATTAGACACCCTTATTCAACAATGCCACACAGATTTGAACAACGTAAGAAAGATCACCTGAAACGGTACAGGAAATCTCCAACAAATCAAAGTATAAAATGGCCACAAGGAATTCCGATGTAGATTCCATGTGGAGGTAAGTCGAGCTAAGTGCACTCCTCAGTTGACCACTTTGCAATCGGCGCGTATCTCTCCCTCGCTCCCCGTGAGGACTTCGATCGCCCCCATCTTCACTATCGCGTCGGCGAACTTCTTCTGGAAGCGCTTGTAGCTCTCGGCGAGCCGCTTCACCTGCGTCGCCGTGCCCTGCGTCGAGACCAGGGTCTGGTCGGAGGTGAACAGCGCTTGATTCTTCAGGATTAAGCGGTAGTAAAGGTTGTCGAACTTGCGAGGGGTTTTGGGATCCATCGACACCGTGTTGTTGCTCCCTGGCGGGCACTGCGTCTTCAGGTAGGTTGCGTAGTTCTGGTCCAGCGTCGCGTCTCCGTTGTACAGCCTGTTGGAGAAGGCGTCGCAGTGCGCAATCCCGACAGTGTGCGCTCCTGCGCGCAACAATGACGTGCGTGCGACCGCCACTATTAGTTGGTCTCGTGCATGATCGTAAGGTGCTTATAATGGCTTCTACATACCCGAGAGAGTGATCATGTCATTTTGGCTCAATCCTTTCGAGATAAATAACTTGGTGAGCTCGGAGAGGCCTAATTTTGGGGAAGGGAGAATGCTTGTGTCGGCTGCAATGGACACCCTTCCATCTCTTCTTCCCGAAGGGACTTTGTAGGGAACTCCTCCGTACTGTTCGACACCAGTTCAAACCCAGTTAGAAACTTGTATTAAGATGCATGTTGGTGAGCAAGTCCAGCGAACGGATCTTAAGGTAATTTTGTACTCCATCTCATAACGTCTTACTGGGAGATGGCAATGGGAGCTAGAAAGCTTACATGTACGATACTGTCTCTGGAGGCGAATGCAAGAATGTCTGCGCACGAGACAACTCCTTTGCAGGCAGCTTCCAACTTTTCCTTGATGGTGTCGATGACATCAAATCCTTCAAGGTCCGTGTTGATTTGTGCATCCTTCTCCGCAGTGTTTCCCTTCGTCGAATTAAGAAGAATCGAACCATCACAGCCCTGACGTGGTCATACAACATCAACTTGGGTTACTCGGTCAGCATTTCAAGTTAGCATCACAGTTTATGCACAGTAAGAACGACTAACCCTCACGAAGCAGTCATGGAAGTGCATCCTGAGGAGGTCGGCGCCGACGCCAGGGTCGTCCTGGAGAGCCTTCTCAACCTCCTCCTTCACAAGGAGCTCAGCTGCAGGGCAGCTGTAGGAGTAGAACCCGACTTCGAGCTGTGGTTCGGCCCCGGTGGCGCACAGGCACAAGGCCACGACGAAGGCCAGCAGCACAACTCCTCCTCCCAAAGCCATGTCTCTGTGTCTTGGAGTCATGAGGCCTTCGATTGCGTTCCCCATTTATACCAAAGGAGGCAAGGGGATATACCCGACGACTGCTGCTTATTCTATTAATCCATTTGCGTTAGCAGCCTCTACTCCTTGCAAGGCTAGAAAAGAAGAGATGCCCGACGTCTCACCAGCCAAAGGATCTTGTCCCAATACTATATTACATGCAATTGAAATGTGGCATAATCATTGCATGCCGCGTGCATAAAATAAAATGCAAAAGAAAGACTCGATTGTATTTTTTTATTAGACAGAGAAGAATCGTTGTCTAATCTCACAGCATAGAGAGAAGAAATCACTCCCTGACAAATCGACATAGTATGTATCATCGTTGGTGAAGCTGGACCTGCAATTCTATTCACCTTACCCACCAAAACATGTGTACGAGGTAAGATCGTGGGGTGATGGAGCAACCACCAGTAGATCCGACGGTTGTTATGAACCCTTTGGGCCAAGCAGATCCTACGCCACGTACGTATGTCCAGCCAATATCGTGACGAAATAAATTGCCTGGAAATGAACTCAATCATAGAGGGTTGGTATGCTGGAAATACGTGCATGATCTCCTCGAGATTAATTAGTGTGGTGTCGTCCTCAATGACGCAGACACTTCAACTATGTTCACTGCACCAAACAACCTTGTGATGCTAAATATACACTGAAATGTATGCTATCTTATACACAAGAAGTCCGGCACTGATAACGATTGCGTACAACACAGATCATGTGCTTGAAAACGATACTATTCTCAAAGAAATCAACAGCAAATCAATCCTACATTGGCAGAATAGACCAGAAGACATCAACACCTCAACACTCGAAGACTATATCGAAAGATATCGCCACCTTCATACAGGCAAGCCAGTTCGGAGTGCATCAAAGTCCCTATACCTCATGACATAACCTTTAGCATGACAATAAATCTCCTCAGTCTCTTCAGCGGTGTCAAAATAGGTTAATCGTCTCATTTCTACTGTAGATCCACTATGCATTTATGACTATATATATATATATATATATATATATATATATATATATATGAGAGTAGATAATATCCTCTATCATTACAAGTATACAGAATTTTCTTCAAGATACATCTATATTCTGCCTCCTTATTATGGATCCACTTTATACTTATAATTTCATCAAAATTAAAATAATACTATCCGTAACAGATAATAAAATATTTTCTATAACCATAAAAATATAGAGAATTTTCTTCGAAAGTAATCGATATTCTACTGATGCTGTCGCAATTGGCCTCTTGATGATAAGAAAAAGAAAGTATAGGTGAATCAATATTCAAAATACTCTTTCTCTTCTCTCTTCTCTAAACCTCACGGAGCCCTAACCTCCTTGAGTACCAATAGGAAGATTGTCGAGAAATCCACGATGCCTCTTTTTATTTTACAAGTTCTCTCGATTCCACCGGAGAAACATATCTTTTGGATCGAGTTAATTATTCTCTTGTACCTCTATCTCTAACACGCTTGGTAAGGTTCTAAGCCTACAATACTATCAGGAAAAGATACGATCGGCTCTAACTTTTTCACTATTCACTGATGATCAAAATCTGATCTCTCAACCTCATTATCCATTAATATCTTAAGTACTAGTGTTGTAGGGGTGTATCAAACTCACTTATTAAAGATTGACGTTTCAAAACCCAATTCGATATATTTTGAAGGTGTCAAGTAGTTTAGTTGGCAAAGGCCTTAAAAATTTATCATAAGGTTTTGGTTCATCACCAGTTTACTCATTGTAAATAAATAAATAAATAATCTCATTATCCAATAAGTAATTTTATGTGAGTTAAGTATTGGTACTTATCTTATAGCTTGGTTGATCATGTTTTGAAAACTCCATAACTCAAGATTTTGGGATAGGTTGAGGTTCAGGTTCGGTATCAGGATCACGAACAAAGAATAATGGTTCAGGAAGGACACAATTTGGACAGATGATAAAAAATTTAAAGTTATAGACAAAATTTGAAAAGCAAATAATGTTATACACATGACAAAAATAAATATAAATAAATCGTATGCTGAAAGAAAAGGAAAGCGATACAAGTCGTAGACTTGTGTTAATTAATGGAAATTAAAAATTTCGATCACATTGAATCCCTAATTTTAATACCTTCACATCCACCCAAGATATGCAGTCCATGTCCTGCTACTGATTGATGATATGTCTCACCGAGTAGGTTTGCACAAAATAGACAGCATGAGACTATGGCTTACTTGTTTGCATCCCACCTACTCCGGTTGGTGAATGTTCCCAAACACCTCACCTTTCGTTGCGCAGCAATTGGCTCTTCCGAAAAGGCTATGTATAATTAAAGAACATGTCGCTCTAAATCCAATCAGCGTCATGGTTGACCAACATGGCATTGCTTACTCCCTCTTTTATGTTGTCCATGTGTACGTATATATGTACACAACTTCCATCGATCATAATATCTGTCATTACTAGTATCAAAAGTAGTGATGGTCTCATAAGTATCGAATGTTGAGTCGATATGATTAGCTCACTGTCGAATGTATAGGCTCATCTAGGTGTCTCTTCTTGACTGACGTGAGAGACTCGGTAAGGTGAGACCGCATAGGCTACTTGGTCGGAAGACGTTATGTTGGTGAGGACCCGATTCAAGATGGTTAGGTAGGCGGAATGAGATATTCTTGGTTGCAAAGTTCCTCCCGAGGGGCTGGGTCATCCACATGTCCTCGGGTGGCCAACGATCTTGCATGACAGGTCAACGACACGGGTTGCCCGATGCGACCCATCCGATGCTTAAGTTAGCAAAGGGAAGAAGACAGTAGTATAAGTTTTACGACTAAGTTAGTATGTA
>LVTN01000444.1:98770-132673 GCA_001649415.1 Musa itinerans | reverse complement strand
TATATATATATATATATATCCCTCCCCTCCTTCAATGTGAGTTGATGGGTTCCTTTTTAAACATGATTCTTAAGTCTTCTTACTTAGATGGTCTAAGATAAGATTAGGTGAACCACTTGATCATTTTTCGATTTTAATAAGGTAGGATGATTATTGCCGAGGCACATCACGAAGCATTGCAATGCCATTTTGGGGTTGGTGACTTGGAGCCATGCTTATGTGTCAGCCTCGGTAGCAAATGAGCTATCATGGGAAAAAATCATCCCTATCATTTGCCCCCCCTCGGAAGGGCATCATTCGAGGCCTTTCTTTGGAGAGCGCACTTGCGTGTTCTCCTATTGTGTGTGTGCTTTGATAGAAGTCTGTTGGCTGAGGTGTTGGGAACATGCCAGTTTGGCTGAGATATGGTCCTGGAGTTTTCATGCTGAGTGCACGACTAGAGATTGTGTAAGCTCAGCCTAGGTGCATCCCTCGGATTTTCTCACCGAGGTGGATGGTTGGAGAGCACATAGGCTCGACATAGATGCAGTCCTTGGGGTTTCATGCTGAGGTGCATAGCTCAGGAGTGAGTCATTTTTAACTCTTACTTATCCAAGGTGCCACTTTTGAGTCTTCATATTGAGTGCACGGTAAAGGATCATGTATGCTCAGCCTAGGTGTAGGCCTTGGGGCTTCTTACTAAGGTGTATGGCTAGGGAGCACGTAGGCTTAGCCTAGGTGCATCCCTCGAGGCTTCACACCGAGGTACATGGCTTGAGAGACAATCCTTTTTAACTCCTACTCGTTCGAGGTGCCACCTTTGGGTTTTCAAACTGAGTGCATGACTAGGGAGTGTATAAGCTCGACCTAGGTGCGGCCCTCAAGGCTTCTTGCTGAGGTGCATGACTAGGAAGTGCATAAGCTTAACCTAGGCGTAGCTCTTGGGTAGCTGAGCTTAGCCGCATCGAGGCAGAGGACTAGGCCCGTCCAAGGTCGGACTCCGTCATGTTGAAGCGAAGGTCCAGACCTATCTGGAGGTTCTACTCAACTGCATTAAGGCGGGAGACTGGATCCATCTAGGTTCAGGATCAACCGCATTGAAGCAGGGGTCTGGACCCATTCGAAGGTTTAGCTTAATTGCATTTAGGCGGTAGATAGGATTTATTAAAAATGAGATGGCTGAGGTGGGTCTGAGGCGATCGTCATGACTATGTGAGCTCTTGTCTCCTCAGGTTCCTATGGTATGGTTGACGTCGGGAGGGATTTGCGAACCCTATCCCTCTAATTATTAAGTTAGCCTTTTTGTGGGGTAATTAGAGTAGGAGATTCAATGTGTGCTAGATCTGGTCCTCACCTTAGGCATCAGGGACCAGCTTTTTATCTATGAATTTAGAGGGGGGCTGCGATTGACAAGTATACATCCTTCCCCTTATTGAAAATCAGATTTTGATGGTGAAATCAATTGGTAAATTATTTGATCTAATTCTTGTGTTGAGATAAGTGTGTAGGATTAACTACAATAGCAATAAGGCGTAAAGCAGATGATGGGCCAGAGTCGAGGATTCGGACGATAATTCCGAGAGCTCACCGAGAGTTCATCGTCAAAAGCTCATCGGAAAATCACCGAGAGTTCGTCAGAAGATCGTCGAGAGTTCGTCGGATGCATGCCGAAAGACTCGCCGAGTGAAAAATCGACGTACCGGACCATGCTTGCCTTAATCGTAGTTAGAATAATAATTAGAGTTTATTTAGGATGTAATCTCATCAACTCTGTTAGGGGGCCAATTGGGCTCGAAGCTAGGATGGTTTGGGTCGGATACAAGGCCCAACTAGGTTGCTGAACTATGTCCAGCGGTAGCATCGCTAGGGCCGACGGTGGCATTGCCTGGAACATAGTCCCCTAAATGGTTTGGATGGTGGTACTGCCAGCAGTTATTACCTGCCAGTGGTGATACCACCCTTGTCAAGCGGTGGTATCGCTAGAGCTCGGTCTTCGAGCTCTGTCAGGCGGTAGTACCGCCCAGACTGAGCGATAGTACCACCCAGACTTAGCGGTAGTACCGCCCATTGTTAGACTACAGGCAGTAGTACCGTCCAGTACCCCGAAAATCCGAGATGAGACTTTTTTTCTCCAATTTTGAAGCTATTGGGGCCTATAAATACCCCACCCTTTTCTGTATGAAAGGGTAACAAAGTGCTATTATACTTATGGAAAAATCTAAGTCTTTTGGTGTTCAAAAATGTTGTAAAAGTGAGAAAAGTTCTCCTCCTTCTTCTCTTAGCCTTGTAACCATAAAGAGGAGAGAAAGTTGTAAGGGTTGTCTCCTAAACCTGGCAAAAGGAGAAAAGAGCCATAAAAGGTGGTTGACCTTCACCAATTGAAGAAAGGCCTCTAGTGGACGCCGATGACCTCGACGGAGGAGGAATCCGAAAGTAGATGTAGGTCACATTGACCGAATCACTCTAAATTCTGGTTTGCTTTCCCTTTTGTGTAATTTACTTTAACTGCAAATCATTTCATAGCAAACTGCTTCTTCTCCTCCTCTTGCTTTCACTATGTTTACGCTCTTATACGTTCAAGTTATTATCTTTCCAAATTGGTTTTAATCGAACGTACAAAATATTTTCCGAAATTGAAGAATTTTTCGCTGCACTAATTCACCCTCCCTCTTAGTGCCACTATTGATCCTAACACTCATACACCTTATTTATATGAACGGTTGGCCCGTATAACCTTATGCGGTAAGGGGTATCATCTACCAGTTGAGCGGGTTCCCCGTAGGTTGTCACCCATATGGGCTAACCAAAGGGGGTGTAGGTCAGCTTGATCATCCAAAGGACCCTTGCCGTCGACGACTGAGTCGTACCATTCGTTGTGGTAATTGCACATGCGTTCAAACTTGTTCCAGAATCAAAGTGCATGAAAGGACACCTAAGTGTAAGAAAGCTGCGTAATTGTAAGCAACACAATGAAACGATTAGCTTACACATCTCCGAGAAGACAACATCATGGTGGTTAAGACGTTATGTATGCAGTCAAAAAAATCCCATTAAAAGTGTTTAGTTCGTGCACATTAATCAGCCTGTCAATTTGCCTCCCCCAATCGTTTCATCGTCTACTAATCGACCCATTCGAGAGTCCCAATTCAGCACATGAGGGCAGGCCATCGAAATCGATTTGCCAACTCCTGAGACGAAGACTGGAAACCAACGCAATCAAACCTTCCTTTGCTCGCCATGTGGGAAGGCGAAGCTTTAATCTGACCCATAGAGACAGACAACCTTTAAAGACGAGGAAAGATTCAGGAAAATTATGATCCACCAGATTGAGAGAAGAGATCATACTGTGGTGGCTAAAGAGGGCTACTAAAATCAAGGGCTGCCATTTACGATTGCGCATTGAATCTTACTTGTTGCAAAAGGACGAAGTATCATCATCATTTGTGCCAAGTGCGAATATTGAAGAACCAACGATTACATCTTTGTGGACATGGAAGGGCATGATAGATACAGATCAATGTATGATAGAGACACCTACGTTGGATTTCATGATCTAATTTATTAATAATTCATTGGAAAATTATAGCCACAAGTTACATCAATCAAAATCAAATATTTTAATTATTAATAATTTTTACAGAGTAGATAAGTTCAAAATGGGACGGCATGGCTTTGCATGCGTCATCTGTTGATTGGTCGATATATAAGAACGTTCCATCCACAAACCCAACAGCTGTGGCAACACAAGCAATAATAATCCATGGAAGAATCCACACATATACGGTAAGTAGAGAAGACAACCGCCGTGCAAGATAAGACGAAGCGTCCCTTACAGCACTGAAGCCCGTCTGCCAATCGTGCATCGCTTTGCCTAGCCACGGGAGCGACAAGCTTTGCAGTCTGTGTCTCGTGCTCTGACCTGTGTCACTAATTCTGTTTCCAGAGAGTTATTTCTAATGACAAGAAGAGACGAAGAGTTGATTCTCTACTTAATTATTGCTGCAATATGTGATGACGGTGAGGACAATACGAGCAAACAGTGAGGTCAGTTCAATCAGATCTGCATAGCTTGGTTTTTTCAGGATGCTCTCTTCTTGTGCTCCAGAATGAAACAATTAATCACACTAAAGACAACTGGTGATGTGATGTGATACGGGCTTCCAAGACGAAGTTTTGGTTTATTAGTTGTGTGAACTTTGTCTTCTTTCTTCCTCTTCCTCTCCCCAATTATTTTCCTTTCCCTTCTTTTCTTCTCGTATGTGTTCTTCGGCTCCTGAATCTTTTCGTCTATTTCAAGAGGAAAATACCCGACCAATTAATCTTTCTAAAATAACCCTAAAACAGATGTAAAGATGAAGAAAATAAAGAGTAGAGAGGAAGATGATGTATTATACCTTTGTTTAGGGATTCTGGATCAACATTGGTCTTACAAGCATGCATCATAAGGATGCGTGGTCTTGCAGGGAGAGGTCTCTCTTTCCTTTAGTTTCTACAGGATATCTATTGTTGAATTAGATAGAGCTATCACACAAACGAAGAGTAAGATTAGACAAAATATTTTATATTTTACTCAAAATATTTTATATTTCATAACCCAACACAAGAGGTTTATATAGTCTTCATAGATACAATACATTTATTATGAATTACTCTTTTTCAAGATAATCTTTAAGAATCAATAGTCGATTTGGTTTATCCTTCTATTATTTCATCTCTTGATATAATTAACATCTTTATGATATATTGATATATTTAATTTCAACATTCTTCTCCCTTAAACTTGTTCCATCTAACGTATCAGGTTTCTTTCAAAATTATTGAAATATATTAAATTTGAGAGATTTTGTAAGTATATTGGCCATTTATTCACTTGTCTTGATATGAAGTAGCTATAACATTATCTTTTGTAAAACAAAATCTTGTATCGATATGCTTTGATTTTTTATAGTAGACTGAAATTTTGGTTAAGGTAATAGCTAATTTGTTATCAATATAAATAACTTCTCCTGTGACATAAAAATTCTTGGAGTAATCTTCTTAGCCATATTACATGACAAATACAAAAAGATGTTGCTATATATATTCTACTTTATAACTTGATAGAGCAATGATATATTATTTTTTTGAAGATGAATATAGCTTTACCAAAATAAAATATAAATTCAGTAACACTCTTCCGATCATCATAACTTTCGGCTCAATCACAGTCGCTATATCTAATGAGCTCTAACCTTTTAAATGAATAGAATATTCTATACTTAATTGTCCCTTTAATATATCATAAAATTCTTTTAGTAAGATGTTTTAGGAGCTTCCATGTATCTACTTATTAAATCAATTCAAAATAATATATCAGGTCGAATGCATGTCAAATATCTTAAATATCCAACTATACTTTTATAATAAGTTAGATTAACTGATTTATATTCACCTTTCTTGGTTAACTTAATGTCATATTCTATAGGTGTTTTTGTAGGACAACTAACTTCTACGAAAAATTTCTTTAGGATCGCATTTACATATTTTTTTTGTGAGATAAATTTTTTTTCATTGTTTTGTATAATTTTGATACCAAAGAAATATGTCATTAGGCCCAAGTTGATCATCTCAAACTCCTTCTTCATAGAGTATTTAAAATCTTTAATTATAGAGATATTATTATTTATAAAAAATAAATTATTTATATATAGGCATACAAATAGGATATCTCCATTAGAGTTCAATTTGTATAGAGAGCATATTTATATAGACATTTAGAAAAATTATTTTGAATAAAATAAATATCTATTTGAGTAATCTTCTAACCGGATTCTCCCAAAGAACTCTTTCTCTCTTAATCCGAATGACCCTGGCTAAGGATTTTTTTAAGCAAAAACATATATGATATTTCTCTTATGACATCAAGAGCGGATGAGTCTCTATCGACACTCAATTGCTCTTGTAAGGTTGGCTGTCACTCTCGATAACCGACTATGCTAGATTTGAAACTTCCAAACCTATAAGTCCAGTATTAAAGAGTATAGCACTCATACATGATATCCTTGACGTCTCAAGTCTAAGAATCAGATATATCATTGGGATGATGAATTAATGTATGACAATGAAGTATCATCAATCATCCAACATTCCGTAAGTGGATCGATTAGTGAACTCATTCTCCGATAAGTACTTACACTGTATCCCTAGTGTCCCCACACAAGCAGTTATGAGACTAACCACCTCCATCATATGGATGAATATACAATACACTAGTATATATGTTTATCTTGATATCCTCTCGAGTAACCTATGATTGGGATTATTTATGGTTTGTGTTTAAAGGTGAATCGATCTCATTATCGTAATTTCATCACGATCTGACTCTTATTATACAGATCCATAGATATCACAATATATGTAATAAGCAACATAAAGTGAGAAAAAATATCAAATAAATAGTAAGAAAAAAGAGCGTGTATAATGTCACAAATGTCATCACTCACATGATTGGCTTGCATGACACCTATGATTAGTAGACTCAAGATCATTAATTAGTTTAGAAAAGAAATAGTGACATATATTTACATTGTCTCCATCTTTGTAATGTGCTGGTTTAATAATTATTCTTTTTGATCTTCTCAATATTGAAATTTTCTCTTCACGAACATCATTACTCCCCATATTACTTTGCTCCATCATTGGTGATGAAGAAATAATACGAGTATATACAGATGAGGAATGAGACAAGCTAAAATCCATAGAAGTATTAGATGATAAAGGAATCTCAACCGAATATGTATCACTTTTATTATTGTGATTGATATTTTCAAAAGAAATTACTTGTGAAGGATAATAATAAAAAACTTCATCAAACATAATATCTCGAGATACCATATACCTATGTGTTTATGGATTAATACATTTTCAACCTTTCTTCCATTCATCATAGCTAATAAAGTTGCATTTCTTGGTTTTAGCATCAAACTTGCTGCTCTTTGAGTCTGGTACGTGAACATAGCATATAGAGAACCAAATACTTTGAAATGTTTAATATTTGTTTTTTCACTAAACATGAGCTCGTATAGAGACTTCAAATTAATTGGACTAAGAGGAGTTCAATTAATAACATAAGTTGCATATCACCTTTAATCTTCTAGTATCATAATTTTTTTTATATTATGAATAATTTTCATAAGTAGCAACTTACCACACCTATAACACTTTTTTCGATTTGCACCATTGTTCGAAGAAGACTCTTGCTTACCGTCAACATCATCTTTCTTCTTTTTATCATTATCATTATCCTTTTTCTTATTTGTAAAAAAAACATCTCCATCTCCCCCTGATATAGAAGCTCCCATCATTTAATGAGCTAGGGATTCTTAAGAAGTGAGAAGATTTTCCAACTCTACTAAGGATTGTCATTGTACCCATCCCTGAATAGATATAACATAAGTAATATATTATTTTCGAAGGCCATGAATAATATAACATTTCATTCATACATCAGAAATTGGCATGAATTTTAATCTTCAAAGAAATTAAGAAATTGATAGATCACCTTAGATAGTATTTGTCAAATCATTCTCTAAATACTAAAGCCAAGTGATATTTTTTTATTAAGTAATATATCAAGAGTGATCCAAATATCTAAAGCTTATTTGTAACGAATAACGTGTTCAAAGAGATCATAAGAAATAAATCTCTTTAATACAAATTCAACATTTGCATTTAAAGTCTTTTATCTCTTCATGACATCTTTATTTGTAGCATCTAGTGTTATTGTTATATTGTCGCCAACCACATCCCATAGATCTTCTCCTATGAGATAAGACTATAAATAAATCTTTCATATATTGTAGTTAGACTAATTGAGAAGTTCAATATCAAATCTACCAACTCGACTATAATTTTTCATAATTGAAAAAGATTATCTTCTTCTTCACCAAAGAGATCTTGAAACACATTTTCCTTGTGGCTCTAATATTATGTGAAGAAAAGGAGGATCACATTCTAAGTGCAACTTTTACTCAAATAGTAATAACAAGCTACTACTAGCATAGGATCAAACCAAATAAAAGAAGAAGAAATTAATACAAAAAAGAAAAACTTTATTGAACTTCTTAAAAAGAAAAATACTTAACGAGTCTTAAAATTAACTTGAATACTTGAGGCCTGAATTTACACATGTAGATGTCACATATTTATAGATGTGGAATACAAGAGTTCTTGATCTCTATAACTTTATCTAATTTTATTTGAAATCTTCTCAAATATATTTTAAACTAAGAATTTTTTATCCCTAAAACTCTATCTAGTCTTATTTAAAATATAAGACATCAATTTAAAATCTATCAAAATATATTTTAACTTTTTCAACTAAGAATTTTTTTATCCCTAAAATTCTATCTAATCTTATTTAAAAGATAAAATATTAATTTATGATATTCTGAAAAAAAAAATAACTTCTTAACAAGATTAAGAGCTTAAGCATTTGCACATGTACACTAAAAAGTCACTGATTTAAGATCTCGATGAATAAATTCCCATATGCCTACCCCTCTTAAATTCGATTGCTTTTTGAATTGTGATGATCCAACCAATTGACTTATTAAATTCATTGAGCCTTGAATGACTAACTTAAGTCCAAATTTATAATAATACATTCATCCATCTTTTATTAGTCAACTTAAATCTTAATCAGCTTAAATGTGAGATTAAATTGAAATGTTACAGTAGTCCTTTGAATTCGGACACAAGTCCTCAATCCAGGGCGTACAATGGAGACAGGCCATGGAGTCCTTCGACGCCGCAGCAGAGGCGGGGCTCTCAAAGGACGTGCACTTCGAAGCCAACGGAATCTGCAGACAGAAATGGAAGGAGGCTTTTCACCCTCTGAACACTGACATATTATTTGCAGCTAGCAGGCAGGTCAAATTACTCCTTGATCATTACTGTCGCTGATAGTGTAGTTTGGTGCCACTCCAACATTGTTTCTCAAAAAATCAGATTGTAGTTTCGACTATTGCAAGGACAAATAATTGGAGTTCCTTGCTGTTTCATCTGCCTCCATCATCGATCGTGCTCGTCTAACGAGACAAATATCAAAGACATGCAAACTGTTCGAGCATCAGCATGCCATGCACCGTGATCGTGCCACCCCGACATCTTCTTACAGGTCAAACTAGACCTCCCCCAAGAGAGCAGGACCTGAGTGACTGAGAAGGAATCAAAATCAAAAGCAATAGTGGTGAACATGGGAAAGACGAGCAAGGAGACAACAGAGTACCAACTTGGTGTTGCATTTTCCAAAGGAAATGGCAAGTGCTTAGCTTTTGGTAACCCAAGAATCAGGTTGGGTGCATTGATTCCAACTTCTGCTGGGGTCCAAATGAACCGACATGATATACCATCACACTGTTCATTCTGGAGTTAACAGGTGAGTAACAATAATAATAACCACAGCTTAATTAGGTTTGCCAGAGAACGGCATCATACATCCCAGTAGCACGCTCTACTTGGATAGAGGCAAGAAGACAAAAGGAGGCGGAGAGGAAACGAGGAGAGCTTGTAGATGATATCGGAATGGTTACTCTTTGCAGGTGAAAGGAGATGGAGAGGAAGCCAGCTACTGTATTCCCAGTACAGACAAGACGCTACACTTCCGCTTCTGCCTTTCGTCTTCCCGTGAGAGGCTGTCACCTCTCCAGGATCGGTTTCAGCTGCGGTACCGTCACATGCATAGTTATCAGCGACTCCACCGGATCGTGTATTTTACATCGTAATGATCCATATATTTCAAACGAATAATACAATATATATTTGACTGCTTCGGATGGCGGTAAAGAACAACAACCTCATCTAAATCCACAATCACTTCATGAGGACAATGGAGGAGGAAATTAAAGATCCCCTTCTAACGTTTGGATTTTTGCTCTCTTCGAACTGGATCGTGGAGGTGGCTTCTTGTTTGCCGCCAATTATTGTGAAAAGGGTGGGGGACGCGTACATCTCATGTGGAGATGGGAATCCTATGCACTGTAGGACATATACGTGTAGAGGTCGACAAATTGCGTCGTCCTTCGACTAATTCATGTTCCATTGTGTTCACTTGTAGATGATCTCATGTTGATGCTACTCTTAAGTGAGTTATTTCAACAAAATCTTAATAGATTTCGGAGTTCATGGAATCAGACGCATGCAAACTCGCTCGTATAATTGCCGCAAGTTCCATTAGTTGCACTTGAAAGAAGAATTGCGTATTAATTGCACTTACATGTAGATTATTCTAATCTGCTACATTTTACGTTAATATTATTATGTTTAGTCTTACACTTTAATTCCTAGTAATGCGAGAGTAACTGTGGATACATCTTCTCTTAACGCCGTGAACATCTGCTATTAAAAATATTCATATGCATGCGAAAAAACCTAAAAACTAAAAACATAGTCTCACGTCACTAATGATCGATAGAGTTGAATTATATATATTGGGTTTGGTCAATAACTTCAAAGTCTTAATATTTTGATCGGTTTAACTCAGACTTGATATTTTATTTTCAATATGGTATGAGAGCGTGGTGAATAAAATCTAAGTCAAAATTTGTAAGAAAGTTAAGCTAAGAAGATGTGTTTGGCAAATAAGATTAAATTATGATTTGATCGACTGAAGACATGTCACACCATAATGGATAGACAGGAACGAAAGAGAATGTCTAATTTGATGTATGATAGTTGTACCAAGTTTCTGCATGTAAATGAGTTAACCGTACTATTTTAACAAGGCAGATCTTTATAGCATGGAAGATTGAACTACTTCGCTGTAAACACATTAACTTACCAAGTTACTTGAATGTGGGTGATGAAAATACCACTTTTACATGAGGGATTACTTACACTACTTGGACTGTAACAGGATCTCTGCAAATTACCATGTCCGAACAGGGTAAGTTTGCACGAATCACATCCCTGTTCCAACCGGTCACGTTTGCCTCTTTATGCGAAGCTAAAAATGGAGAGAAGTACTGCACCAGATAATTTGCTGCGCAGTAGAAATCATACGCGAACTTTGGACATTTAATGGCGTCTCAGCATATACACAAGAAACCTACGGTTCTTGTCCAGTTATATGGTCGGGCAATGCACAAGCCCGCTCGCCTAATATGATTAGGATGTGGTACAGTGGTAGGTGAGTGGGATTTGGCTCTTCCATTCTTTTCCATGACTCGTGTGATACTGTCACATTGTTTGATTAGTAGACGAGTCATCACCTAATCCAGAAACCAATTATATTTTTGGGCTCGAGTGTAGTCTGACCGAGACAGGCATCAGATTCGACACACGTAATCCTTCAACGTGCAAGTAGTATAATGTCATCAAGTGATTATTATATGGGAACTAAACACCGTTTGTTTTCCTTATGGTTTGTTTATTCACGACTGCACGCCAAAAGTCAAGGAGATGGGGAAAGAGAAGGCAAAAGACCGAAAAGAGAGAGGGAGAGGACCCCAGGACTGTGGGTTGTCGCCGCTGCGGGACAAGTCTGTACCCGAACAATAATGGATGGGGAGCTTGTAACGTAGTCCAGAGGAACAGCCGCTGGATCCCCAGACCTGTAGTCCCCCCACATCTCTCCTTATCCTCCTCTTGTTATCTTCTCCAGCTAGCTCGTGAAGTTACAGTCGCCCCTCGGTTTTTGACTACAAGCTCCTTCGCTCTGTTTTCACCGTCCCATGGTTGTTTGGTTGCTTACTTAACAGTTGTGTCCACATTGCAGCTTCTCTCCCTACAGCGCAGAGCCTTTTTATCCTCCGTATCGCCACCTCCCTGACTTCTCTACTACTTTCGAATCAGCATTTATTTTGTAGCCCCAAGTCCGCACATCCGAGGAAGGAGGGGAAGGAGCAGAGTTCGTAATAAGTGATGATACTTGCTCTACAGGCATTTATTGCTCCGGGCGGGGTGGTGAGAGGCAGCATTTATCGGGAAGACTGGACTGTGTTTCGGTTGTGAAGAGGTGAGGTGACTGGAGACGACTGAGGGGAGCCGTCAGACGTTGTTCTTCTGCCGGAAGTGTTCAAATTCTCATCTGTTGCCGTTGCATTTGCTGCTGCTTCCATGGAGCAGCTCGGAGGACCCATTAATGATTCCCTCGTAAGACCCTCAAGCATCCCAACCTATTCATTCCTTTATTATTTCCCTGTCTCCTCATATCTTGGTCCCATCTGCTTGAAGAAGACTCTTTTGTGAATGGAAAGAAGGTGAGTATTGACTACCACTTCTGGACATCCCATTCCATAGGGTGCGAGCAATGACTGCTGAAGACACCTTCTATGGCTAAGCTAAAAATTTCGCCTGTTGTTTGTTGCCTATGTCTATCCCTTCTTATATCATTTTCTGAAGCAGTTGGTCAGGGAAGAGTTGAACTCGGTGTGCATGGAACCAGGAGCAGCGAGCGCCAGGTTTTCCGACCATCCTGAAATGAGATACGAGAGCCTGTTCTCTCGCCAAACGCCTTTCCTTCAACTACTCCAGGGATCCATGCAAGCAGAGGACGAGACGGAGGAAGAGAAAGTCGAGCTCCAACTGCAACAATATCAGCACCAAAGTTTATTCACTTCTTGCGCACAAGAATCCAACATCGAGCTCCTGCTCCGGTTACAGAGACAAAACTGCCTCGAGCAACTGCGGACACCGGAGAGGGACAAGGCCCGTGCGGTTGAGCAGCTGGAGAGCTGCATCACCCACACATCCGAGTCGGAGACGAGAGGCACAGTTCACCATAAGCATCCTGTGGCGGTAGCCACGACGGGGCCCACGAGATCTGCGGCTGCAGCCGGGCCGAACGAGCGGAGGAAGAGGAAGCGGCCGCGGCAGGCTTCGACGTCCAAGAGCCCGGAGGAGGCGGAGAGCCAAAGAATTACGCACATTGCTGTGGAGCGCAACCGCCGGCGGCTCATGAACGATCACCTCGCTACTCTCCGCTCCCTGATGCCATCTTCCTACGTCCAACGCGTACGCTTATAGTTCTCATTCCAAGTCTCACACACACCTCTCGTCCGCAAGTCCTTGACGCGATAACGCTGTGCTGTTGGCTACAGGGAGACCAGGCGTCCATCGTCGGTGGTGCCATCGAGTTCGTTAAGGAGCTCGAGCACCACCTCCTCTCCCTCCAATACGAGAAGCGGCTGCGGGCGTCGGCCGCTGTCCGGTCGAGGTCGAACGACGACGAACAATGCCATGCTTCCACTCTGACCGACGGGTTCTTCATCTCGCCACAATACACGGGCTACTCGCAGTGGAAGCGGCGATGGGGTGACGGTAAAGGAGACGAAGCGCAGCAGGAGAATGCAACGGGGATGGACGTGGAAGCGACGTTGGTGCAAGGTCATGTGAACTTGAAGGTCGCCGGGCTGCGACGGCGAGGGCAGCTGGTGCGAGCCATTGCGGCCATGGAGGAACTCCGTCTCTCAGTCCTCCATCTCAACATCATCTGCCTCGAACCATCCTCCATACTTTACTCCCTTAACCTGAAGGTTGGCCGATAGCTGCTCCTGTTTCATTCCGTACTTGTACTAGGGAATCACATGCTCGGTTGAAACGAGCTGATGCCTGTAACTTTTCTCGATGCGCAGATGGAGGAGGAGTGCAAGTTTGGGTCAGCGGATGAGGTTGCGACGGCGGTGCACCAGATCTTCAGCTACATCAACGCTTGCTGATGACGCGATGATGAACGCGCCAGGACGTACGAGAGACGAGAGAGACAGGACAAAGGGAAGAGGAGATGCTCGTCTTAAAGGTGGGGAGGGCAGCGTAACACGTCTCGTATTTCTGCAACGACAGCTTTCCTTCTGATACATGCAGTGATGGGAGCTTGGACTCATTGGGTTGCGGTTTTGCAGCTTTATCTCTCTTCGCTTTCAATCTCTCTTTGGGAAAGGAGGCTGACAATTGGGCTGATCATGATTACTGATGATTCAGGATACTTTATCCCGTTATTAATAGTGTGTATTCTGCATGAGTTTGAAGGCATTGGGAAGTTTCGACGAGTACTTATTGAGACCCGTGTTGGTGCGTTGGCTACGGCCGTAAAGCTAATTCCATGTTACTCGATGTTCCATTATAGCATTCGGCTGGTTCGGGACGCATATGAGCGAAAAGCTTCCGTAGTCCACTTTTGTTCGGTAGTGCAAAAGGTAGATTCGCGAGTGGTTCGACTTGTCAACAGTTCCAAAGTCCAACTTTGCCGTGCCAAAACCAGGGGGAGAGAGAAAAATGGGATGGATGAGCCCGATGGCGTCCCGTGTCCTCGTCAAACCCAGCCCGTCTCATCCTGGGTTATCATTACATGCTATCGATCCGGGGAAGAGGCCGTGCTTGGGCTGGTCACTGTCTAAGTTCCCTTGCTTATAGGCCATTCCAAAACCTGCGTCAAGTGCATGAGACATGAACCGTCGTCTCTGGTTCGTCGCTTCTCCTTTCCCAGCCTTGGGGTCACAAATATAAAAGCGCTACATCGAAATCACGATAAGAACATGGCCTCCAAATCCAGACCATACATACACCTCTTTGGTGGCTGCAAGGTACTCGCGGAATGGCAAAGTTGTCGTGAAATCTATTTCTCAGAAATCAGAACAGTAAAATTCGACGGAAAGGTTGAACTAGTTGAAGAGAGAACAAAACAATGATACAAGCAGTTGCTGGATTACAGAACCATTTTTAAGAAATAGAGACGGAGGGCCAGCTTGAACTCCATGGTGCAGACAAGTCGAGTGCTTTGGTAGCGAAAGGTCACATGGCAACGCAGGAATAAATAAATCAATAAGAGGGCAGACCACTAAAACTCTCCTCACTGTTGATTGTGGACAACACGAGAATCTCCACAAATAATTTGGGGTCCACATGATGGACGCAATCGACCAGCATCCCGAAGAAGCATTGTCCGTGTGATGTCACATCATGTCGAGCTTTTGCAAGGGCCGCTCAGTCCACCTGATCGGCTCTTCTCCCCTTTGAAAAGCTCCAAGCAATGTTCGTCATCCAGGTTTCTGCTCCAAAACTTGTTGTAGTACTCGTCGTACGTGTAGCTCCTGTAGACTGCTGGTGATCCCTCGGCAAGGAGCTTCTCCGGAGGGCTAATGATCGCTGCGTTACATGGACAGAGGAAGGACGCCACAGACATCCTTTCGGTGTCTGAGTTGACTACAGCTCGGTGCCAAACGCTCCTGTATCTGGCGTTGCTTAATGCCTGCATGAAAATATTTAATCGTCTGCAGCTTTTCCAAAGCTTCATCACACTTTTTTACTTTAAGCCGATAGGCTGATATCATACATGAGAAGGGAGCAGCATCATAGATGTAGTGCTTCTCTGATGCACAAACTAGGAGGACGATATTGGAGGAAAAGAAACGTAGTAATTGAACATAAACAAATGGAAATCAGAAAGTAGAGCACAAGAACCGATATTTAATATCTAAAGTGCAAGATCGCCTAAGCCCACAATGTTATCGGCAAACATCGTGAATGCCTCTGGACGAGTTGCATATGTCTGTGAGTAGAAAACGAAGACAGAGATGGGATCAAGCGGTCTGGTTGCTGGAAAAACATTATTGCTACTTAGACATGGGCAGGATTGGGATAATTGCCAAAGCTCAGCTGCACTCTGTCATGTGCAGGGCATGGCAGGCAAGCTCAGCAAAACGAGCAAATGGGCCAGTGCGTCTGTCCATGGCGTTCAAAGGGCAACTCTAAACTACAAACCATGGTCCTTAACACTATAAAAAATAAGGTGCTTTTCCTTGATTCGTGCAAGAAAGAAGTGCTTTTCCTTTGTTTTTAGGTATCAGGATCTCCTAACGAGATAGAACGAGTGTGTGATTAGCAATCACCTGTAGTTGGTCACCGATGTTGATCACAAACGCATTCGGTCTGGGTTCCACTGCGATCCATTTGCCGTCCTTGAGAACCTGCAAGCCAGCCACGTTGGGCTGCTGGAGAAGAATGGTGAGGGCATTTGGATCAGTGTGTGCGGGCAGGCCATACGTGAGCTCCGGTTCCGGGCACCTCGGGTAGTAGTTGATGGCCATATGCTGCTCCTGCTCTCCCAGCACCCGTTCGATGTACTCCTCCTCCAAACCTAAGCTCAATGATAATGCTCCAAGGAGCCGAAATCCCAGTCGACGAACTTCCTTACAGTAGGTGCTCACCACTTCCCTGGAACACACAGAACAGAAAGAACAACACAGCAATCTCTTCAAACATAATCATCAAGAAACGGGACCATCCGGTTAAAGAACATTTATTGCAGACCCATTTTCAGATGCATACGTTCTGTGACTCTGAACATGTGCCTGCACATGCAGGATTTGAGTCCTCTGTTTCCCCATATTTAAATGCACTGCTCTAAGTGGGATGTCCTGTATGACTCCGGAATTGGTGTGCTTTTATGAGTGCACCTATTTTCTGACCAGAGGTTCGTGCTGACCCGGATCTTGTGTTCCACATACTTTCATGAAACCTTGTGTTTTCCATTGATTTATTAGTCCATTTTATGAAATCTCCGCATTGATAACCATGTTACTGTCAGTGCTATAAAAAAATCGAAAAATATTCCACAAAGAAGGCTTGGCACTGCCTCACGCGACGAAGATTCCGCCTCTCGAATGTTCTTGCCTCAGCAGATTATATTTTCCAGCCATGTTTGTCTTCTACGACAATGACCAATCATAAGATCCAGAGACATGAAGTATTAATTCCAAGAGATCAACCTTTCAAAGTCATACATAGGGCACGATTCTCGAAGCCAATGGCTTATAATCCATCATCAGCAGCAGCTAATGGCTTCATGCACACTGCTACTCTCATCAAAGAACCAAATTCTAGTGACGACTTAAGGGAACTGGTGTGTTTCTCCTATACATGCATCATGCTCTGGCAGCATCAGATTCTTAACCAGCATCAAGATGCGAGGTTATCGAATCAAGCACACTGCTCATTTGCACCTGTCCAATCGCTACATAGAGATTCGATCGGTATTCCAGTCTTTACATCAATGTTTTTATTTATTATTATTCTTATTATCACCTTTTTTTTTTCAGTACATACTCGAATTATTTGACTATTCTTATGCTATTACTGTCCGACTAAAGAGAAGAAGAGGAGGAGAAGCACGAATAACTTACTTGAATGAAGAGGGATTAGAAGGCCAGCCGGGAACGTACTCCTCCAGAGGATAGCAGTGAAGCCGGAGGTAGTCCCTCCAGTTGTGTACCGCCTCGTTTCTGACATTAAAGCTCGTGGAGAGCCTCATTTTCTTGGCCGGGTCATCGGAGTAGAGCTTCGCCTTCTCCTCGGGAGGGAGACGGAAGAATTCCAGACTAATAGCCATCATCTTCACCATCAATTCAGTATCGATTCCATGGTTCACAACCTACAAACGAATAACCCGGGAAATACTTAGCATACAGTTGAGGAGGAAAGGAAGAAGCTGGGTCGTCGGAATTCAATGACCTGGAAGAAGCCATAGGATTGGCAGGCTTTCCCCATCTGGGAGATGATTCGGGACTTATCCGGGGAACCGAGATCGATGATGGGGATGTTTGCGTCGCTGATGACCTGTGTGAGACGAGGTCTTTGAGACTCTGGCCTTACGTAGTTCTCCGGAAGGGTCTCGTGGTAAGTTACGGTGGAGAGAAGCTGATCCGCCATGAGATAGACAAAGGTATTGATAGGGAGCTTCGAGACGCTGCACAGATAAAGGGCGAAGGCGGACCTCCTCGTTCGCGAGAATATGTCGACGCAAGTGAAGAAGCTTGACGCGGGTGATGTAATCGACCGTTGTGGTCGTGATGTCAGGTTATTTATTAACGCCTCCTCGGCTACGCGCATGTGCGGACACGTGTTCTCGGCGTCATCCACGTCGAGGGTTATGGAACAGCACAAAGTTTCGTCGGCAGCTTTAAGCGTGCAAACTGTAGTGCCGATTCAAGCCGTTGACTATTGAGGTTGGGTATGGGCTCGCTCCGTAGTCGATAGAAAGCTCACATGCTGTGTTCAGTTCGATCCAAGTCAAGTCAATCTTACAACCAGAAGAGGCACACACGTGGAAGACCAACAGCTACTCGTTGCATTATTCTATCGCCCTAAATTATTCTTCTCATGTGGAAGCCTGTGTTTATTTATTATTAGGAAAAGGCCGAACACGCGGCAGTCACCAGACTGTGCCTCTCACCCACCATATTTGCATTCCGTGACAGATACAATGTGTAGAATTTAAGATTATTGCAAAAAGATTGAGACAAATCAAAGCTGTAATATAATGACAGTTTTCAAATAAGAGACTCATTTGCAGGCCATCTCAATCAATAGTATAACAAGGGAAATAAAAGAGCCACAGCCTATTAGCTCGATCAAAATTTGAAGGCTTCATCGATATAATGGTTTCGGGCTGTGAACGCGTCGGAGGAGCTACAGCATCGACTCTCAAGTCGATTCAACAATAGGCTTAAATGACAAGGGCATTTGTGTGGATCATAGGAAACAAACAGTGGGCTGGACTTTGGATAATAGTCTAAATTGGGCTTACGTAGGCAAGACAACCACATACTCGAGCCCACCTGGAAGTTTCAACCTCACCCTCCATCCTTTACAGTACTATGTTCATGGCAAGCTCTCGTTGTTGGGATCATGCTTGTCCTTTGTTTACAGTCATTACTAGGCGTCCAACACGCCCGCCGCATGCATCAGACACACAGACACTTTGCTGTCAGGCACCTTCGATTAAATCTAGTAAGCTAACCTAAAGTGCTGCATTAAGTTTAGAGATGAGGCCGTGTGCTGTGCATGTGGCTGAGTGTACGAAGCTACATCAAAAAGCAGTATAACTAACGTAGCAACATCTTCCAGGAGGAACATATTTCTGAAGGGAGCACTAGTCATGCTCCTTCGACTTATGACCTCTGTGTTACTTTGAAACCATTTTATGTTGAAAGACGTATGGACAGACAGGCATTGTGATAGAGAGGAGCATAAAGACCATTTAAACTGAAAGCTCAAGCAGGTAATACCGACAGGGCCACGAGACATGCGAATGGCTTATTATGACCCCCAGTCAACCCAACAAAAAGAAAGCACTCGAGGATACTAGCAGTAGCAGGCATGCCTCCGCCACCATCATTCCATTAGCATAAGCACCGCCAGCCAGTCCGTCCCTTCAGCGAAAGCAGTGCATGATGTGGGAACCAATCATGGCGAAAGCAATTTTTAGCCCCTCTCTTAGATTAATCTATTCCTCACGCAAAGCCTAAAGCACGTCGTCCCCAGATCCAGACTCTTCTCCTTTCCAAAAGAGCAATGCTGACTACCCATCTACACTCATCATTCTTCCCCAAACCCCACACAACAAACCCACCACCCCCCGGCCCCCCAAAAGGTAGCTCATCCCAACTACGTAGCTGGTGTAACTATCGAAGTCACTTCATCCTCAAATAGTACCCAAGTCGACGATCCAACACATTTGCAGCGAACCCTTCATGCAACTGCAACTGGAAGCAGAACCCTCGATCTTCCATTTGTAGATCTCCATTCGGTCCTTGGTCTGCGCCTTGTCGGTCTTTATCGACAAACGAAAGGAAAAGAGACGAGAACTGAAGGTAAAAAGGCAACAGCCAGAAAGAGAGACAATTCTCAATGCTATTGCGGTGGAGAGGAGCAGTGCTTTTCCTAGCAACCTATCGATGGGTCTTCGCTTGAAGCCTCACCTCCTCTTCCTTCTCGTCATCAGTCTCTCGTCTCCTTCGCACCAACTCCAGGACCCTGCCCTCATCGACCGGATAGTGAGAGACTCAGCCTTCCGGTCCTATCTCACCGATCACCACAAGACGGCCGTCGTCTACAATGTCTCACTCCCTCCCAGCGTCTCCGGGGCGACCGTGGAGACTGTGCGGTATCGGACTAGTAGCTTAAGGCGTCACGGCGCCTCGGTCAATGAGTTCCATGTCGCGCCAGGCGTCGTCGTTCATCCCCACTCTAAGAGGCTCATCCTGGTGATTCAGAACCTGGGCAACCTCTCTTCCGTGTACGGCAGCTACAGGAACATATCGGGGTTTCAACTGGTCTCTCCGGTGCTAGGCCTTCTATTCTACAGAGCAGCGAGCATTCGCAATTCTTCGTTTCCACCTGAGCTGGAGATCTTGGTGACGAAGAGACCCATCACAGTAGATTTTTCGGGATTGGAGCAGAGCACCAAGGGACGGCGAGTGCTCTGCGCGCTGTTCGAGTTGGATGGCAAACTGAGCCTATCGAACGTGACCCGCAGCAATTTATGTAGTGCGCGAAGTCAGGGCCACTTTGCCCTGGTAGTCGAGACCATTGACAATGCCGGTGGTGGAGAGGAGATGAAGCTGAGCGGATGGAAGGTAGTCGTGGTCAGCGTTGCGGCGGGTGCCTTCAGCGCAGTGCTCTTAGGACTGATCGTGGTGGCCATGGTGACGGCGAAGTGGAGGAGGTTGCGGACTGCGGAGATGGAGAGAAGAGCGTACGAGGAGGAGGCACTGCAGATCTCCATGGTGGGTCATGTCAGGGCACCTACAGCGGCGATGGTTCGGACCACCCCACGTCTGGAGAACGAAGATGCGCCATCTTGGTGACATGAGTCTGATTTATTGTAGGAGTCTCTTAGCTCAGCTCGCATTCTATTCATTCGATTCCATAATCGTCACCCACAATCTTTTCTTCTTCATCATCATCTTTAATTTTCTGATACCGTTGTCAAGAATAGCTAACACGCGGATCAAGAAACTAGCAGTGTGATTTTATGGGTTGACAGTGCAAAATGTCACTCTAGAATAAGAGAAGAGAAAGAAGAGATGACATTGTACATATGTAAGATGAACTACGGCTAGAGAACCCAAGTAAATGGAAATCTCAGAACAGGAACTGAAATTTGATGAGCTGTGTAAAATTCAGAGGTTCACAGAAGAAAGAATCGCCACACAAAACCTGCTACCATCAAACTAATTAACCATAGCCTGATTTCCATTGCTTTCTGCAACTACTCACTTCTTAACCCAATGATGGATCTATAGGCTACTTCATGTTGAGATCGGACAAGGAAAATGTCATGCAAGCTCATTGGTCGCACCGCAGAATGGTAGAAAACTGATCACATCATTAAACTTGCTTGGTGTCCAAATGTCGCATGATCTCTAGAAAACAAAATCAAGTCGATGAGCACAGAGTTCCAAGTAAGCATTAGCTCTGCCTCTCATTTAATAGGTAGAAGAGCGTTTTCCTTCAGTCAAGTAAATCTACATGTAGTATGCAGGAAATCTAATTTTTCTTCTTATTTCACTCAATAGAGAAAAATAACAATAGGAATTTTTTTCGGCAGATAGTTATTTCTCCCTATTGTGCCCAGCATCATATGTATGTCACTGAATTTTATACAAAAGTCACTAAATTTACAGATCCGAGAGGTCAATTAAACATTGCTACATCCCATGGGTCTCTCTTCCTGGAAATCCAATGCGCAGCTCCGTCTCTACCTCAGTATGTTGGTCAAGGTTGGTGTACGGTACAACTTCCTTGGAAGCAGAAGATGGCAACCCCGGCAGTAGCTTGCACTTCCAAGTTCGAACATTAACAATGTCAAATCAGTTAAATGCTTTTGCAGTCCCAGTGATGCAAAGAACAATTTTTGGCCAAATTATGCCATCAAAAAAAGCAACTTAATTCAGCAAATTGATTAAACGTACCTTTTCACGTAGCAATGCATTTTCCTTCACTAAGGAACTCTCCTGAATCAAATGAGTGAGTAATATTAGCTACAGATGCGGTACATGCCTGCAACACTTCACCAACAGCAAAGCTTCGAGTAATTTACCTTCTCTTTTAGCTGTGAAATCTTCTCGCTTAGCAAATGATGCTGAAGTTAGTATAAACAAGAGAATGTAATCAGTATCGGTTTCCTATTGCTAATTTGATACAAGTAGTACTGAAATGTTCAGCAACCGACTTGCCTTTCTCCCTCTGATACTGCGCAAGCTCTGCTCTATCGTGCCTTCTAATTCATGCAGTTCCTCTAATGAGCACGACTCTAGTTTTTCACCCAAGAGCTTCCTGCATCGATAGGATTTATGCCCACAAAATCTTGTATTGACTGCAACAGTATCAGATGAGCAGGGTATCAGACTAGAAACTTACTGCTTAGAGGCTTCAAGTACTTCAATCTTCTTCGAGATGAATGATGCTTCGTTTTTCCATTGCTACACTCGACAAAACTATCTTTTAAGAATCTAAATGAGAAGAAAAAGACTTTTTTTTGGCTCTGGCAGAAATCAAATTCTAGTGAACAAGGTGTATGATCACTTGTTTTCCACTTAATTGACCAGATTAGTACAACTATAGAAACTCTTAGAGTTGGAAACAAAGCAACGCTGCACCTCGGCGCCTTGTTCCATGGTCGTGCTGCTGGTATCTTCCTTCGAGTGTTCTCTGTAACGTTCGATGGTGCTTTGCATGCTAAAGAAACCAAAAACAAGTTCGAAACGTGTTAGTTTCTGATACGGATAACGGATGGCTTCATGAAAGATGATCTAGCGACATGAGAACCAGAACCGCAGAAACATCATGCAACATGATGCCCATGCACCAGAAGCTTATAAATATGTTTGTAAGATATTAGGAAAGAACTTAGGTTCTAATATATTCTTTCTAGATAATACCTTTTTTCATCTTTATGATCATACTTCCTTTTTAATATCATGGCAACCTAAGAAAATACTAAATGATATCGGTTGCCCTAATTATCTTTTTTCATAAGATTTTATGTATTTTGTAAGGCCAATTCTTGTTATTTATGTGAAAACTTCTCCAATTCTAAATACGAGTAGCCTAACTCATTCAAGCTTATGAAGAGACCTTCTTACCCATTAGGTCTAACACAGCCCTAGTTGTGACTCAACAAAACAAGTCAAGTGCAGCCTCCTCTTCCAAGTTGACTCAAATCCCTCTTGCTTTCGGTAATCTCCTCGCTTAGAATCTGAACGACTATCCTCCTTACCTCTCTTTTGGCTTCGAATCCCATAACGTTTGCCATTGGCAAAGCTGATGGTGGACATAAGATGAACGAGAGCTTTGTGGTTGGGTTTTAAATGAAAAGAGAAACCGATGGACTGTAACATTCCTGATTAGAAGTGGATAAGATTAAGATTGACTTATAAGAGTTTGATAAGTGTAGTACTATCAACTTTAGCTTAAGTATTTTGGTCAGTGGTTTAGATCAAACAAAGTTAATAGGCTAGTTAGCCCATCAAACTCGGGCCATGACATGGACATTATAGACAAAATGTTTATTTTGGAAGAAAGAATATGATTGAGTAGAGTTGATTCATTCCTACAAAACAAATGGCCTACCAAAAATTTTTTTGAAGCACAAAAGTGTCCAAAAATAAATTTATATATTCAACGAGACTATAAGAGAATGATAGTGGGTTTGATTGCTGATCTATATTTTGGAGTTGAAAGTTTCTTAGGAAGGGAAAGACTAGTATCAACATATACCTAACTGGATCCCTTCGATGTCAAAGTGGAAAGACTATAGTGTCAAGATGTATCCGACTAGATCCTGTCGATGTTAAAGTCAATACTCCTATGATAAAATATAAGAAGTGAATAAACAGAAAAGATCATATGTTATACCCAAAAGGACCCTTATTTATAGCTTTGGATGCGGTTAGAAAAATATTTTTTTGAATCCCTTTTGGGAGAATTTTTTTGGTTATGATCTAAGATGATTGACATGCACTTGTGGAGTCTTTATCGGCAGATAAAAAATATCCAAAATAAGTTAAGATATACATAAACTTTGACAAATTGACAAATATAGGGACCTATTCCCTAAAATAAAAAAATATTAACGTACACAAAACCTTTGGGTTATACCTTCAAAAATATTTTTGCAAATAATGGTACAAATTGATAAAACTTGAGTTACATATGTTAGAATTAATATTGCTACCTTTTGGTTCATATGATATTAATGATAATTTAATAAATAATTTAAATCTTATTCATTAATGAGGAAGACAAATCTAATTTGAATTGTCATATATAAAAGATGTGACTCTTGAGTAGATGTTACTTCAAATATTTAGATATTAATTCTAGATTGATGTCTTGATGGAAGGCATCTTTTTGTCACTATAAATTCATAATTTGGTCCTCTCTCCACACATAAATCAAAATACGGTATTTGTATCGATAATGTATGTTAAGGTAAAGGGATAAGGGAGAGAAACCAAAAATCTATCTATGTGAGTTATCTTTCAGGATATTCAATGTCTCAAAGGATCAAGGTACATTCTTTAACTAAAATTTATTTTTGTGACAAATCACTAAGTCTAAAAATCATGAGATTTATGTAATGCACTATGATGTTTTATTTTTGCATGTTTACATGTGGTATCAGAACCATGATTTAGGGCTTATGATTTTTTATTATTGAATTTGTTTATCTTATTATCATATCAAATTATGATTCTACTATTTTATATTAATTTTGATTATAATTTAAGTATTAACAATTAGATTTGACTCTGTTTAGATTGTATTAATCATGAAAATCATAATTCATTTTTTTTAATTTTATAGAACGGATGACTATAAGTGATATTATGATAATGAATTAGATAATGGTATTATGATTTTATTTCATATATCAAATTATAAGTAATTTGATATGTATTATGTGGTTTCTTAGTCACCAAAGTGGTTGAACATTATGATCGTATAAATATTAATTACATACCCAAAGTTTGATCTATTATTCTTATAACTAATAAATATAATTATGATTGTTGATATATTCTATTAAATTATTTTGTGTATCCAAAAATAAAAAATATATCTAGTTTGAATATATTCAATTATTAAGTAAAGTGAGACATAAAGAAGCATCATTATGATTGTATATCTTAATTTGTCGAAAGGATAACTTTTATATACGTTTGGGTTAAGGTCTATTTTAGCCCATGTGATTTTGGTAATGGACTACTTAAACCCTTATGATTTACTCATATCTAAAATAATCCATACATTTTTAAAAACATAGTATATAAGCCACTTCCGTCAAGTCTAAGTTAATAGACGTTAGAGTCTACTTACGAGACATGCTGACTCACAATAAATTATTAATATAATAATATATATAATTTAAGTTTAAAAAAGGGTTAAGGTTTATTTTAGCTCTTATAATTTTGACCATGGACCACTTAAGCCCTTATGGTTTACTTGTGTTTAGAATAACTCTTATATTTTAAAAAACGTAGCATATAAGCCCATCGCTTCAAGTATGAGTTAATAAATGTTAAAATTTAAAAATAAGGTCCATCTTGTCAAGGAAGAGGAAGCGATGGAGGCCATAGTGACGGACGAAGACGGAGAGGCCAAAGGTGGAGGTGAGGGAGAGCTGGACCACAACATCATAGGCGCGACAGATGGGGGCACAAAAGAGGACGAAGTGAGAGGTGGTGGGGACGAAGACGCTTAGGAGGAGGAAAGGGACCAGGAAACTACTACGTTCTTAACATCGGATTAGTTGACGTACATCCACCTGAGGTAGGATCGGAAGCTCTTGAATCTCATCAACAAGAGAGAGGTTGTGTGTGTATGATACTTTGCTAGGTAGCAACAACTCAATGCTACAGCTGGTAGTCATTTCCACGATGATGCCTCATCCCATCATTGATGGTGGTCTTTATCAAAAAAAAAAAACTTAAATTACATGTATCATTATATTAATAATTTATTGTGAGTTAGCATGCCACATAAGTATACTTTAATATATGTTAACTCAGACTTGATGGGAGAAACTTATATGTTATATTTTTAAAAATATAAGGGTTATTTTAGACATGAATAAATTATAATGACTTAAGTGGTATATGGTCAAAACTATAGGGGGCTAAAATGGACCTTAATCCATTTTTTTAATTTAAATTATTGATCCATAACCAAAACGGTAAAATGATCCTTAACCCTTTATAATTTATTTGTAAGTCTAAATTTCATTATATGACTTCATGTGTCCCCTTTGCATGCTTCATGGATTAAACTTCTCTTACTAGTGTGAACAATTTCAGTTTCACCTTCATGTTCTAGTAATTTGGCACTTTGAGAACCCAGCAGTAACAAAGAAAAGTTTTTCTATAAAATTTGAATAAGATCTAATAGATTAAGCTTAATGTTTACACAAATGACAATTGCGAAAAAACATTAAGTCTACTTTTCCCAAAACTGATAGTGCTAAAGAATTCATGAAATTTGTATAAGAGTGTTATCAAACTACTAATAAATCCTTTGCTGGTAAATAAATGACCAAATTAACTACTATAAAATTTGATGGTTCTTGCAGCATACATGTGCATGTCCTTGAAATGGCAAATTTAGCAACAAAATTAAAGGTTTTAGGAATGTATGTAGATAAATTCTTTTTAGTATAGTTTATACTTTATTCCTTGCCTTCTCAACGATATGGGCCATTTCAAATGAACTATGACACTATTACGGATAAGTGAAGTGTTCATATAACTAGTATTGTTGTTCAAGAGGAAACAAGGCTTAAGAATCAAAAGGTTCATTCAATTTATTTTGTAAGCCATCAAGAAGTTGAAAAGTAGCATAAAGAGAAGTTCGAAAAGAGCATAAAAAAAGATTGTATAATGTGAAGGAATCCTATAAATATACTCAAATCCACAAAATGGAATGGGAATCAATCAACTGCTCATATTTCTAATATGATGCAAGGATTTATTACTTGTCATGACCATGGTTCTGGAATCTAAGGATTTCGATTTTCCAAAACTTGAAATCAAAATGGCAAGGGCTAGTTCTGGAACTGGAACCACTAGTTCTGGTTTTGGTTCCAATTTTGTCACGATTCTAGTTCGAAGCGGTAATTTATTATTATTTTTAATAAAAATAATTTAAAATATGAAAAATCATAATTTTATTTCTAAAATTTGAAAAAAAATGGATGTACAATTATAATGAGTTTAATAGCATAAAAAAATTTGATATAAAAATAAAATCATAAAATATTTAACACTTTTAGTGTCGAAAGTTATATTCGTTCCTGATAAAATATTCCTTCGGTTGATATGTTGAATAAGCAATCATTGTCTTAGTAGATAATCTCTTAATTTTGTTTCGCTATCTCAGTCCATATATGCATGCTTGAGCTTCAACTAATTTGAGGGTCATGATTAATCAAGTTTCATTGAGGATGCATCCTCCCGCATTGAAGGCTTGCTCACATCTATTGTTGAAACCAGACTTGCTAGTATTTGTCCTATAATTTTTGCTAAAATTGAACAATTGTTGTGTAACATGTTCACCGTTCTAGAATAGGAAACTCTATATCTATAGCATTCGAGCCTGATAATCCCTTTGGGTTTTTTTTTAATCTTTGTAATAAGAATTTTTCTCTGTTACATTTTTTACTACCCTTACCAACTTAATAAGTAGATGGAGAAATTTGAGAGGTAATTTGTTATCTACTATAGTTAGCACTAAAATAGTCATATGAGTTAATGATCAATTTTTTATTTCTCTAATTTTATTGCCAATATCAATATCTACTCCTAAACTTTCATAATAAGTGATTAAATAATCATTTTAACTATCTAATTTAGTACAAGGATAAGAAACACAAGCAATTAACTAGATCAGTGGAATTTTTAAAAATAATTTATCTATTTTCATTTCATAGCCACTATAGCCATATTTAGATCATTATCATATTGATATTCTTCTAAAGCACCAATAATATTAATATAAATAAATAAAAAATGTAAGCAGTAGGATAATAAATACTAGATAAAGTATAGATAATATTATTAAAAAAATTATAAAGTATAGACAACATTATTAAAAAAATTATAAATTTTAAAATTATTTCACAAATACTTCAATCTTATGGATATAAATTGACTTGTCTAACATTATTTATAATAAAAATACATAATAATTCTTTATACTCAAAAGATTCTTGAACAAATTCATATATAAAATTTCATCGAGTAAGAACATCCCTAACAAATCTTTTGGGCCTTTTACCATTTAATTTGTAAAATATAATCTACTCTTTCATTACTTGTGGATAACCCCACAAGAATAAAATTGCTTACTTAATTGGAGAAAAAAAAGTTTCAATAGACTATAAACATTCTTGTATACATAAATTTAAAACATGATAAACACACCTAACACAAAAAGAAATACCACCAAAAGCTGATTGATATACTTCTTGAAATTCCATAATAAAAGCAGTATTTGTTACTACATTATAAAAACCAATTAAAAAGTTTTTAAATCAAAAAATATTATTCAAAAATAGTTTTTATTATTTTATAAATATTATCGATAATATGTCATTCATCAAAAACTCTAAAAATAATAATTCATTTTTACATGGTTCAATCACTATCAATCCAATGACAAGTGATTCTCATGTAGGAGTGCATTTGCAAGTGATAGCTCCAAATATTAACACAAATGGAAATACAATCATCAAAAGCTTAAAATATTTTTTATAATTTTTTTAAAAAAATGTAAAGTACAGGTAAGAGTAGTTCGAGGAACATGTTGGCAATGAGATTTAAAGCCTCTTAATAATAATCAACATAACTAACTTTTTCACCAAAACTAAAAGATAAATATTTGATGAAAATTAATTAGATAATTCTTTATGATTTTTTCCAATAAAAAAAATAAAGAGTAGGATTAGTGGGGTATCTAAAAATTTATGTTTCGCTTTTCTTCATACCAACTTGTATTGGATGTTTCCTCTCAGTATACTTACGAAAATTTGTAATCCTCATTTAGATTTGAAAATCTGACTTTAGTAGTTGTAAATAACATAGAATAAGCTATTGGTATTTTATACCTTGACGTACAATTTGAAGTTGTTTAACTTTAGTTTGACCATTGCATCAAATTCCTCTGGCTCTTGCTCTTGCTCAAAGTTATATCAACTTTACTTTGGCCTTCTTGGGTTGTCGTAGTTAGACTTTCAAAGAACTCTTCGGTGAAGTGGTGGCTTCCACTTGTCATCGGGATCAAGTAGAAAACTTACGAGCTTAACAATGTTTAAGGAGTACTTAATCAAATGTGTAAGAAGAATGAGTGGTTTGAGGGGGTATTTATAGGGTTTTAAGATATTTTTCCTTCCTGAGATGCCCACAAAACTAGTTATTATTTGATTGTTGGAAGGGGCAAATTTATCTTTTTATTCATATTTTATACATACATACATACATATATATGATTGTTAAGAGGGACAAATTGGTCATTTGTCCCTCCTCAGACCGTTACGTCAAGCACATCTTGTTGGGCCAATCGTTTGAGCCCCAACGATCTCTTAAACCCAACTTTAACTAGTCCCTTTTTTAAAAAAAAATCGAACTGGAATTGATCTATCCAAAGTTGATTCTGGTTCAATTTTGGTTTGAACCAAATCATGGTCAATACTATTCCTTATAATCGAGACTATAAAAGCAAATGAAAACTTTATTTTCACGAGGAATCGAGACAAAGCTTCACTTGAAGGTATTGAGACTTATCGTCTTGTTTTAGATACTAGTAATTACTTGAATTTGTCAATTCTTTATGTACCCACTATACCCATAATCTAATTTTCTTATCGAAACTTGATAAAGTGAGATTTTCTTTTTAGTTTGGTTATGGATATTTTAGCTTATTTAAAAATAATACTTTTATTGATTCTGGAATCTTGTATGATGATTTAATATAAATTAAATGTTGATGGTCTATTTGTCGAGACATTTTTTATCATAATATTAGTGCTAAAGGTAGTTTAGTTGATGAGCATTTTGCTTTCTTGTGGTATAAATGTTTGAGTCATATATTTGAAGAAAGAATACAGAGATTAATAAAGAATGAGATTCTTCTAAATCTAGATTTTACTAATCTTATAGTGTATATTGATTATATTAAAGGAAAACAAACAAGACACATTGTGAAAGGAGCCAAAAAGATGTTCATAGCTTCTTGAAATTATATGTACTAATATATGTGGACCTTTTGAAGTTCTATCTTTTGGTGAAAAAAAATATTTTATCACTTTTATTAATGATTTTTTATGTTACAGTTACATTTATCTATTGCATGAAAAATCTCAATTAGCATATGCCCTTGAAGTGTACATTAAAAAGGTTGAAAGATAATTAAATAAAAAATATAAGATCAGATAGAGTTGATGAATATCATGAAAAGTATAATGAATCAAAACAATGTGAAAGTCCATTTGTCAAATTCCTTGATAGTCATGATATATGTGCTCAATACACTATGCTAGGTATTCCACAACAAAATGATATAGCAAAAAGATATAAAATTGCACGTTGATGAATATGGTTAAGAGTATGTTAAGTCATTCATCTTTACCTATTTCATTGTGTATGCATGCATTAAACATAGTTTACAGTAGGATAATTCTAAAGACTATTTGAACTATGGATTAGATGGAAGCGTGATTAAAGACACGTATACATAATCTATAATCTATAAGAAAAAAAAATAGATTTCAAGACAATTAGTGGATTTTTCATTGGTTATCTAGAAAAATCCAAGGAGTATAAATCTTATTTTATAATTATAGTCCAAGAATCCTAGAAACTAGGAATGCTAGATTCATTGAAAATAATTAAATTAGTTACGATAGTGAACCAAGAAATGTGGCTATTCAAGAAATTCAAATAGAGGTACATTTACCATTAACTCCTAAAGTTGTTATTCCCTCAACTGCTTAACAATTTGATAATGTTCAAGAGCAGTAAATAAATGATAAACCACTCCATTATGAAATTATGACTAATAAATTTAAAATAAATGAACCACAAGGAATAACATTAAAGAGATCTTAAGTTGTTGAAAGCATAAATTCTAAAAAATGGGTTGATATTATGAAAGAATAATTGAAATCTAAGAATGAAAATTAAGTTTAGAATCTTGTTGAATTGCGACATAAAAAGGTTAATTGTAAATGAGTCTTTAAGACCAAACATGGCTCAAATGATAGTATCCAAAGGTATAAAACCAAACTTATTGTTAAAGGCTTCATTAAGAGAGATAGTATTGGTTATAAAGTAACTTTTTCACTTTATCTCTAGAAAAGATTCTTTTAGAATTATTATGACCTTTGTAGCTTATTATGACTTAGAGTTGTACCAAATGGATATGAAAATAATATTTCTAAATAAAGATTTACATGAACTAACTTAAAGGCTTTAGAATGAACATATGGTGTGTAAAAAATCAATATATAGATTTAAACAAGCTTTCTGACAATGGTATCTTCAGTTTAATAATATTATAAAATCTTTTAGATTTAAGAAAAAAAATATTGATCGATGTACATATGTAAAAGCTAGTGAGAACGAATTTATTTTTTTGATTCCAATAGCCCACTCACCTTAATTCAAGTCCTAATAAGACCTAGATTTGAGTAGCCCTCACTCAAATAGAGGTAGCCACCAAGTAAAAGGGGTATGGTAGCTATACAAAAAAAATCTTAATTATACACACTCTATAAGGAAAGTCCTTAAACTATAAGAACTTAGGATACCCCTCTCCCTGTAAGACAAGGGGTGTGCCCCTATCCAAAGGAAACCAAAGAATTCTCTAATAAGAGCCCAACTAGTCTAGCTATTCCAACCTAAGAAGAAGAGAGAAGAGAAGAGAGAAGGGAAGAATTCTCCATAGAGCAGCCCATCCTTCCCACCATAGCCTTCTTCCTCAAGTTTCAACAACTAAAACTTTGCTTCAAAGCTTTGTCTAACTATTGTAAGAAATCTCCAAAGCTTGTTGTCTACTATCCAAATCTCAATAAGAGGTTCCAATAGTGAGAGAGAAAGAGAAGATCGAAATATGTTGAATCTCGAATTTTGATGATGAAATCAATTGATGTGTTTGTGATCTAATATGCGTTTAAGTGACGCGGGACTAGCTTTGATCAGGAAAGATAATTAAAGCAGAAAGAATCAATGTTGAGCTGGAGTGAACATGTTAGAAGATTGGACGTCGGGTCGAAGGATCGATCGATGTATCGATAGAAGGCTTCAGGTCATGGGTTCGGGCATCAGGCCAAGAAGAGCAGAAATTGCACCAAGGAAATTGGAGTTACGGAGGTCAACTAGCTAATTGGACAATAGATCACAAGAGAGGATGATGCGCCGAATGATCGGACAAAGCGTCGAATGAACCAATGATATACCAGATAACATAGGATTCATGCTTGTAATAATTTATCTAGATCAAGTTAGTATAGGTCTAATTGAGTCAGGATTGGGGTGAAACAATGCCAACTCAATTAGGGGCTAATTGGGCCTGAATTAGAGCTAAATTGAGCCTATTATTTGGCTCATTTAGTGTTCTATAACAGGGTCTGGCTATGGTACTACCAGATTGGGTGGTGGTACCACCCAAACATAGTCTCTCAGGTGGTGGTACCACTAGATTGGGTGTGTGTACCGTCTAGTGTCAGTGCTGCAGGCGGTGGTATCGCTAGGACTTGAAAAACCCGAGATGAGACCTTTTTTTAGCTCTATTTTTTAAGCTAATTGGGGTCTATAAATACCCCAGCTATTCTTGCATGGAATAGCAAGAAAGTTGAACAAAACTCTATAATTCTAAAGTTATAAACCCTATTAGAAAGTTGAGTTCCCTCCTAAAGCTTAGAGAGAGTTCTAAAGGAGGTGTGTGAGGGATACATTATAAAAGAGGGGTGTAAAGGTTGTCTCCTAAACCTGTGAAAAGGAGAAAGTATAAAAGGGTAGTTGATCTTTGCCCATTGAAAGAAGATCGGGTAGTGGAAGCCGATAGCCTCGAGTGAAGAGGAATCGGGAGTGGATGTAGGTCACGATGACCGAACCATTATAAAAATCTGGTTTGCATTTCTATTTTGCTCTTTACTTTTATTGCAAACTGCTTTACTTTCACTACGCTTTTGTATGCTTTCAAGTTAAACATATTTCCTATACGAGCTTTATCGAACGAGATTTCTGACTCGACATGATTTTTATTATTGCACTAATTCACCCCCTCTTAGTGTCATTCTTGATCCTAATAGTTGGTATCAGAGCCACGTTTTTTCTCATTTAATTTAATAACAAAGAGAAATGACTCTTTTCGGATTTTAAGAGAGACTTTCTATCATTCATCCTTCTATGTTCAATGGGACGGATTATACATATTGGAAAACTCGAATGAGAGTTTACTTGCTTTCTATTGATTTAAATTTATGAAATATTGTCGAAAACGGATTTCAAAAGTCTTCTCTTTCATTGAACGATTGGAATGATTTGAAGAAGAAGACTTTCTCTTTGAACGTCAAAGCTATGAATGATTTATTTTATACTTTAGATAAAACTAAATTTAATCGAGTTTCTATTTGCGAAATGACTTTTGATATTTGGCATATACTTAAAATCACACACGAAAGCATTAGTAAAGTTAAAGATTCGAAAATCAATTTTTTGATGTATTATTTTGAATTGTTTCAAATAGAACCAAGTGAGACCATTGGAGACATATACACCCGATTTACGAATATCGTCAACGGTCTAAAAGCACTTGGTAAAATTTTTTCTAACTTTGAACTTGTTAATAAAATATTGAGATTCCTTTCAAAGAGTTGGGACCCTAAAGTAACGGTCATTCAAGAGGCCAAGGATTTGAACTATTTTCTACTTGAAGAACTTATCTTATCTTTAATAACCTATGAAATGAGTTGTATAATACAAAATGAACATGAGAACAACCTTCCAAAAAACATGAAAGATTTGGCACTTCGAACAATAGAATACCACTTCAATGATAACTCAAGTGATGATGATGATGACTTTGAACTTCTCACTATAAAATTTAAAA
>LVTN01000444.1:0-80732 GCA_001649415.1 Musa itinerans | reverse complement strand
AAGCACAGAGAGTTTAAAAGTAAAGAAATGCTGTAGAAATCTCTTGTGATAATCCTCCTTTAGTCTAAGTGTTAGAATTCTACAAGAGAGGAGTGTGAGTGCTTGTAAGGGTTATCTCCTAAACTCGGTAAAAGGAGGAGGGGTGTAAAAGGTGGTTGGTCTTCGCCTATTGAAGGAAGACCGACAATGGATGCCGGTGGCCTCGACGAAAGAGGAATCGGCGGAGTGGATGTAGAGCATGACAACCGAACCACTATAAAACTACTGCGTTCTCTAGTTTGCATTTTATTCTTGCTATTACCTTACTGCAAACCTCCTTAAGTGCTTACTGCCTTCAATTCATTACGTACGCTTTCAAGTTAAGTTTCTGAAATCGGTTTTTCGTCAGAAACAGTTTTTATCGTACGAAGTTTCAAACCGATGTAGTTTTTACCACTGCACTAATTTACCCCTCCCCTCTTAGTGCTGACCTCGGACTCTTGATCCTAACACAAAGTGTATTTTGAAAAAGTGTATTTTGATTGAATTTAGATGAGATGCCCACACAGCCACAAGTATATTCGATTGAGTGGACAAAATTCTAAAAAGCTAGAAATAGAGATTAGAATCATATTCGTACCAGATTAAAAGAGATAATAAGCCTAATCATTAAATTGATCACGGTATCCGATCTCTATTTATGGTAATTATGAGTAATTAAATAATAAAAAAATAAAAGTTATGTGGTCATAAAAACAACAAAGTAGCATATATGATATAAGTTATGCTTGTTAGGAAATCATAAAGTCTACTGTATTCTTTCTATTGGTGATCGATAATTTTTCTTTTAAGAGATAAGTAGCGAAAATTGTTGAAAGAAGTTGATTTTCTTTTGTTAAAAATAATTTGACTAAAAAAATTTTGACAGTCTATCGTAAGGTCCTAAGTTCTAATCCTTCTTTCAACACTTATCCTTAAAAAAAAAAAATTGATTGAAATACAAAAGACTAACCTGAAAAGAGAACTTAGGTTAAATCAGAAAGGATTTGATTAAGACGAGTTGGACTCTTTCTTATTAAAATGAATTTTCTCGCACTGGTGCTCACAATTAGCAATGATCTCCCAAGATAAAACGATTACTTTTTACAATAGTAATACCCCAAATTATAAGAATTGAACTTCTAATGCTTCTATACTCTCTCTTTGACTGATGCCATATGAATGTAAGAATGAAATCAAATTTCCATAGAATGAACGAATGGGCTGAGGTTTATTTATACATGTTGGAGAGCCTTATCGGAGGAAAGGTCATGTCCGGTTGGGTAAAAAGTCACATCTATATGGACGAAAGATCACGTCTATTCAGTCGAAAAGTCATATCTATTCAAGCCAAAAACTATAAATTCTCATTCATTTGGAAATGATCAAGGTCAAATATACTTAACCTACCATTTCCAACACAGGTAAGATTTGATCGCAAAATTTTATAGTGTTCTAATAGAGTTTTCATTAACTAAACTAGTTAATGGTCCATAATTCATTGCTAAGATTTTTTGAAGGATATGTTTACTGCCTTCCTTGCTATTAGAAATAGTAAAGTATTAGAGTTGATAAGTATCATTGATAGCAGGAATCAAATTATTTAGAGAATCAAGTTACTTAAATGAAAAGGGATTTATTTTAGTGTCCAAAGATACCTAGAGACTTTATAGTTTTTATTGTTCAATAAATATTATATGTAACTCATGTGATAGCAAAATATTATTGCATTCCTTCTAATCATCATCGATAGTAAAGTACTTTTGGATTCATAATAAAAACCAAGTTAATTTGATGAAAAAGAAAATAGTATGCAAAGAAGCTCATAGATACTAGGGTTTTGTTGTTTAATTAATACTCTATAACTCAAGGTTTTTACACGAGGAAAATCTAGAATAGCAAACCTTTGAGTACTTATACGAACTCCCTCTAGTAGATCGAAAAGGCTAATGGAAAAAACTTCTTGTGGGCTTATGAGATAAAAATGTATGAAAGATTTGGTACTTGATTAGAAGTGTTGTAAATCCTATGTCAATTATTATTTTCTATTTACTTTTCTATTGTGGTCATGTGTATATACACATTTGACAAGTTCAATATGATTTGTACGTTGCTTAAGGCTTACATTCATCGATTTAATCAGATGCGGCTCTTGGTATGTGTGATAGCCAAGTCCTCAAATCCATACCAAAGAGATGCGACACTTGCACTCAGCTAACTCTATATTACTACCTATACTCGTTTGATTTGGTTTGCACTCAGCTAACTCTATATTACTACCTATACTCGTTTGATTTGGTTTCTCGTATGATAAACTAGACATGATTTTGTGAAGGATCAATCATCATAGTGCCATAGCAACACTGGTATTTATCAAGCCAATGCTTCCACATTTTTAGAAGGCACATCGGATCTCCCACCGAAGTCTTTCGAAGCCCATAAAATCCATAGAGGAGTGCATAGCATGAGAAATACAACCACTTGCATCCCATTGGAGATCATTGTTTTATGCTTTCATCATGTTAAAATGATGTGTAGTAGGACCTGATAAGTTCATTTTTTCACGATGTTGACAGTTTTATATACGTATTAACTCTAATGACACGAAACATGTAAAGAACAATGCTATCTTTATTTGTGAATGAGGCAATCCATTAGATTTACCCATTGCATGCATGCATATCATGATCTTGTTCTTTCCTTCATTTAAGACAAATAAGTTAATTACTCAAGTTTTCCTTCACTCCCTCTAGCTTAAGATGGCTTAAGGTTTTATCTTTAAATCCTTAATAAAATCAAATTTTCTTTTATAGTTGCTTGTTATATATTCGAAACTCTAATATTTCTCAATTCCCATCTTAAATTTTTTTTCATTATTGCTCTTAAGCCCTTAAACAAGGAAGGAGGACATACTGGTCCTATTATTTTTGAAGTATAAGATAGTGATAAAAATAATGGAAGTCAAGATAATGATCGACGGCATCACTCGAAATAAAATAACTTATGAGCTGAAAAGCATGTTAAAGCTAAAAATAAACTCATAAGAACAATGATTAAAATTAGACAATAGAAATCATTAAGACCCAAGAATGAATATATCAAGAACCTTGATTGCATTAAAGTTAAATAGTTAGGAACAAAAATAAGGGATTTCTCAATGGATATATATATGGTGCTTCTGAACCATTTCAGACTCTCCAACTAGACATGAAATCTGTTTTAAGAGGATGAGGAGTAATAATTTGTCTAGATAATCTAAAATCCGGAGAATGGTTTATAATTCTGGGGTAAGGTAGAAAGGGCATATTTGGATCAAAACAACCCATTAATCCTATGTGTGCTCTTATCAGCCAATATACTGACATAAAGTCTTCCATATAACCAAAACTGAAGTATGACTCAAAATGTAACTTTACATGTCTACCAAAGCTACAATCATGGATTTGCTTCTCAAATTCACGTAATATATAGCGACCATGAAGATTAATCCTAACCTCTTATTATTTCAAGTTCAGCTACATTAAGTTTTCTCAGTGGACATAAAAATAGGTAATTTTAATTCAAGTTCATAAATAACAAGTGTTTTTCTTCTCATTGTGGTAAATGCATATTAATTTATCAACATCATCAAGGAAAAAAGAACTTGCGATGTCTTTGTGCAATTATACATAGCTCAAACAATCGTTGAGTTTATATATCTTATTCTATAGATAGCACAAGCCAAAGTTGTAACTATCTATCATTCGGAAGATATAGGACAGAAAAGAAGTAATTGGAACATGTAAAACTTTATATTATATTCATGAAGAGTATGATTACTATCATCACTAGCCTTAACCATGTCATAAAAGATATGTAGATAACTCACACTATCTAACATACATGAAGCAGGTGATGGCAGGAGAAGAAGAAGATAGTGCAGGAAGGATACTGTTCAGGTGGTTCAATTTCTCAGGTAATTGAAAGAAGAAACAACAAGTGGATGTTACACAGTCTCATAAATTAATATGCCAATAGTTCTGTTGGTAATCCACATCTACTAGCTAGCTAGGTTGTCACATGCCACTAGGATTATTGGATTTCTGTGAATCCTTTTTGAGGAATTTGGGTGACATTATTTTGGATCTGTACGTACGCTAATTTATAACACTTTCGCAAAAAGGACAGACACTGAGACAACCAAAGCATTGCACTCCGTCTGAAGGAAATACTACATATGGATGTACGTTAGTCAAGTAAGAAAACTTTCCCAACATCTTCTTGTAGGGAAGCCACGAATGGGACTCGTTCCACCGGTGAAGAGCAAATTGAATACAAAAATCTGTGAATCTGGATGGGTCACCGTCGAAGCCAAATCAGATGGATGACTCTCCAGAAAACGTGATTTTGGCTAGGTTTAGATGATGACCAAAGTAGGAGGACAAAGAGCTTAGGAGATGATCGCAAAGGGAGGAGATATATATGTTCGGCTCGTTTAACTAGATCACTGTCTCAGCTTCACCTTGTGATCACGATCGAGAGCAGCAGCTGCCTCGATGTTGCCAAGCACAATACCGTTATACGCGAAGACTACTGATAGTAAACATCAATTTTGCTGGCTTTGGTTAAAGGGTTTGCTTATTGATCACCAAGAAATCCTAGAAGACGAGCAGCAGAGGCAAGTACCGAAGAGAAGCATAGAGAGGGAGGGAGAGAGAGGGCGGGTGGGAGAGGAGGTTAATGGAACCTGGAGCTGGAGAACTGGTGGAGCTTCCCCCGGGAAGAGAAGATGATGAGCGCGACTTCGACGTCGCAAAGCACCGACAGCTCCAGGGCCTTCTTCAGCAGCCCGCTCCTCCGCTTGGAGAAGGTCACCTGCCGGCTCGTCGCGTTCTCTATCCGCTTCATCTGTGTCTTCCCCCTCACCATGACGACCGATCGATCTCCCCTCCCCCCCACCCCTCTCCTTCTGCCTCCCTGAGGTGATCAACCAAAATAAGCTCGGATGATCTCGAGACGACCAGACTAAACATGGATCATATGAGCTACCAAAGAGAGGATCTCACAGGAATTCGCAAGGACGAGAGTAAGACCAGCGGCGTTTACCTGAAAAAAGAAAAGAGAACCTCTCAGAGGAAAAGAAAGGCGGCTAGGAGCCACATGACCACACCCTTTCCCTATTTTGTGACGAGACCCCGAAAATGAAACAATGGTAGTAGTGGGAACGGAAGGCGGGCCAGAAAAAGAGCGACCGTCCCTTTCCCCAGTACTCTTGCCCCTCGGTTAAACGCTGGACCAACAAGAAGGAAAGAAAGCAAGCTCCAATATAAGAAGGAAAGGAACTATTGGAGTTTTACTTTTCCTAATTAATCTCAAGATGCTTTCGATTCTTCCTATAGCGTCGAAATAGGTTGTCAGTTCGGTCTGTCGAGAGGAATTAGCCAATGGCATTGGCTGGGCCTCGGGGGCCACCTCCGCTCCGGCTCGCCTGTCTTGGTCGACCCAGGAAACACCAAATTGAGAACGGGCAGACGACGCTTCCAAGGTGGGTCCGATCGTCCGTGGGAAGCAGAAACCCTGTTCCCTCACCGGACGCGAGACAGCAAAAGCGAAGAGCGCTTGGGAGCGGGTGCAAGATGCCCGACACGTCCGCGTCCGGAAGGGCCGTCGCCTGACCAATGGGTGCACCAGACGGGACGCGCGTCACGTGCCTCCTCGTATTCCTCCTCCCCGACGGCTAAGCGAAAGCCGCTCCCGCGAGTTGGGTTCACGGGGCCACAGGCAAGAAGAAGACCGTCTCCTTTGCTAGTAAATGCTCGTCTTATATATGTGAAGCAGATCCTCTTCCTTTCATCTTCGTCCTCTGAGGAGGTGGTGGTGTTAGGTTGTTCAACTTTCCCTTCTCCCTCGCCATCAGTCTCGGGACCAAAGCGACTGTCAGCGTCGCAGAGGACGCTGCAGCGTCATTCCACCATAATTTCCGCCTACCGCCTCTGGTGGCTTAGCAAAGTTTCGACGACAGCCGGTGTCCGAGGATGAGAGGGTGAGATCACGAGGGCGACACTTAGGTATCTCTTTCTTAGTCGCTTATCTCGGCATCCCATAAGGAGGTGGGCGTTAAGATAAATTAGAGTGACGGAAACTTGGTTCGTGGTGACTTGTGGGGATGCCAAGAGACGTTTGGGCCTATTGGTGGCCGGGAAGGAACTATTGGCCTGGCGGAGTCCGCACATCGTCTCAAGTTCCTCCCAACTTTTCTATGTTGGCCAGCTGAAGCACAGCTGTGTTAACCACCACGCTTCTTATCCATTGCAAGATCAGGATATCCCGGCTTAAGCTAATACCTACCTCACATTTGGAGGATATGGCGCACATAAAGAAGTGGACTGCCGGCCGTCTTGACTTACCTCCGGTTGCTGCACAGAATATATATCGGAGGTGAGACATGAGTTATGACGTAAGTCGGGATGTGTACCACTTCCAAATGCACCGACAAAACTCATGACAGTTCGGTCGTCCGATTAGGTTTACAAAAATGACCAACCCTACCCATGGAATCTTTTATTTTTTTGTACGATGAGAAAATATATTTAACGAGGGATGAACTTTGAATTGTATGCCTCCCCCTCCCATATTACTATTTGATGGAGACATTTTAGTAATTTTATAAAATATTTGATGTGGCCATTTTCACTCCACACTTGGTCTACGGATTCAAAATTCATAAGAAATCTCACATATTAATATTAAAAATTATATCAAAAAATCGACACAAGATTAACGTATTTTGATAATTTAATATCTATATTAACATAAAAAATCAAAATATTCATCATATAATTATATGACTCTTGAGTTACGTCACTTCAGTCGAAGTTCGCTTGTATCGCTCTTATATAAATTTGCTTGTATCCCTCTTATATAAATTTTAAAAAAAATTATATTTTTTCCTGAAAAGAAACTCGGGAGTACCAAAGTATTTTCTCCTATCGTAATCATAATGTTAATCTTCTAATAAGTTTGAATTGAATTAGGCCCGGGATGCGTAGTAAGAAAAACCCAACAGTGAGTTATTCGTTAGTACGTCAGTCTTTACACTTCATTCTTGCTATCATTAAAGTCTAGATATTGATGGTTAAGCTTGATAAGTGTAAGGTTAGAAAGTAACAAAAAGTATAGCTGAATGGTAAAAGCTAATTAAGTTCAACATCCTTATCTGAGTTGTTTCCAGTTTATGATACAGAATTTAAGCATGCTTTTGAATCAAAGAAAGGGCTAAATTTCTTTCCATTAAAACTGGCAGAATTTAGTTATTCAGTCGATTAATTTCTTTAAAATCTTTCTGAATTCGAAATAAGGAAAACAACATCAGCTGGGAAAGGAATTAAGTGAATAAGGCCTGTAGTTGCTGATCAACTGTATGTGTCATGGCTCGTTCCTCTTCCTGGACATCTAATGCACAGCTTTGTCTCTACATCGCTATGTTGTACAGCTTCATTGTGTGCTACACCTTCCCCTAAAGTAGCAGTTGGAGATTTAGCCAGTCCCTTGCACTTCAGATACTAATAGACATCAAATCACTTGCCAAACTATGCCATTAAAGAAAAAGTATATAACATGCATGGACTTAGTTATACCTTTTCACGCAGTGATTCATTCTCCTTGGTCAAGGATCTCTCCTGCAACATGGTGATTTGATAACATTGGCTAAAATGTCGCAAAGCTAACTAGTGTACAACAGAGTTCAAGTAATCTACCTTCTCTTTGAGCTGTGCTATCTGCTCTTGTAGCAAATGATACTGGAGTGAATGAACAAGAGGTAAGTATATTTTTGATCGATAACTTGACAGAAATTAAGTTCTATTCTGACTTGCCTTCCTTTCTTTTATACTGTGTAAGCTTTCTTCTAGCTTGCCCTCCAACTCATGCAGTTCATCGAGCGAACATGACCCTAGATTTTTGCCCAACAGTTTCCTGCATGCTTCTTCATGTAATTAGGATTTTAATTCCTACTTGTTGCAGTATCGTGAAATTGAGTAGAACTCACTGTTTAGAGGCTTCAATAAGTTCAATCCTCTTTGATATCCATGCTGCTTCATATTCCCCTCCCTTCAACACAATCAATCTAACTCTTAGCTTTTAGCCACTGATAGATGCACCAGCCTTTAAGTTCACACTTCATTGCATATGCACTGATCTACTTACATGTTAGAGAATATTAAGAAACGGAAAATCCTTTCTCACCTTTATGGCAATTAAAATGATTCAACCACTAATTAAAATCTTTAAGAAATTTTGCCAACTGTAGAATATTTTTTCCAGCGTAAAGAAATGTGCAATTCTTTCATGTCATTAGCTCCAAGTAAAAAACCATCTTGATTAAACTACATACGATTAAAATCTTCCTTCAACATATAGAATCTGAGATAAATATATTTCATATTTCATAAAGTACCATAATGAACTTTATGACAGAAAATTCTATGTGAAAATACCACAAAAAGATAGGGTCCCACTCTGACGACAGATAAAACAATAGAAACTAAATGTACAAATGCTGCACCTTGATATCTTGTTCCATTTTTGTGCCGATGCTATCTTCTCTTGAATGTGCTCTATAGCGCTCGATTGCACTTAGCATGCTGAAGAATCAAAAAATGAAACAAAAGCTGGTAAAGAATTGAGTTGCAAAATGAGAAAGTAATACAGATAAAAGTATGTGAATGTACAATACCACAGGAAAAGCATATTAGTTTCTGTGATCAATATGATAACTATTAATGAAAAGATAATCCAATGTTGTGCATATAGAACAAAATAGTTCCTATCGTCGTGTTGCTTGACACCACTACGAGAGGAGTGATGACCAACTGTTGTCAGGAAGTTGGACAGCCACTCTGAGGGTTAGAACATAACCAAACTCACCAATCTCAGATCACATCAAGCTTGCAGATATAAAATGGGAGAAACAAGAAATTCCACATCTAAACGTCTGATGTTTATATTTTGTCAATTCTTAAATTATTGGAGACCATAAAATACATAAAAGCATAAATTATGTGTTCTCCTTGTTATGTTTCCTAATTTTACATGTGAAATCATTAAAATTATTATTTGATACTAACACATGCCATAAAAAAAATTATATCGAATCAGGTTGTCAAAGTTATATGATGATAAGATTGTTTCTTCATGATCTGAGTGATTAAATTTTAGATTAGAATGTAGTCAACCTGGATGAGAGTGCATAGATTAACCTTTCATTGGTATTTGAGATTGAAGGTAAACATAATTAAAGGATCAACATACATTGAACTCCCACACTCATTCTCAAACAGCTTGATTTGTTGTTGTTATGCTCTAAAGCTAGTAACTTTAATTATTAAAGCTCAAAATATATTTAGAAAAGATTGAGCTTAGCTCAAACTTGATGAAGCTAGTTGGCCTCATTAGATGTAAAGGTTAAATATGTATGAGGTTTCTAGTATTTGTCTCTTCTAAATCCAACAGTAATGAAGACATCACACTGAACATCCACCTCAATCAATATGCAACAACTACACGGTAGAGCAAATAAATACTACAATATGGTAGTATCACAGTATGAGACTTATAGAACTATGCCAAAAGAACAAAGAAAAAGAAAATTTTGGGACTACATATTGGCGTTGCTGAAACAGAAACGTCATGAAAACTTAAATCTATTTTATGTTTATTATAGTTATGAGCTACAATGTCTAAAAGTTCCCATGTAGAAATTATGAGGAATTCTTCTCATGTTTTCATAACATTGCTTCTCATTAATTTTTTTGTTCCAAGTGAAGGTGAATTATGTTTGGGTCTGTCAAATTTTCGACGGATATGACAGCCAAAACACAGGCCAACCTCAACACAGAATGTGTTTGACGACTACGAAACAAAATTCAGGCTAAATAGATCTTTTTTGTGAGCTAACAAATACCCTCTCATCACAGCAAATTTTATCTATATATTTAATAACTGCAACCATAAAGGTGTATCCATTTATATGTAGTATTCAGAGCTTGTGGATTGCATCACTGAAGTTCTAATTTTGGGTACATAAAATTTGATATATTATTGTTGTCTTGTTCCAAACTTTGGTATTTTGGAGATTCATTTAATAGCATTGTCCAAATATATTGCTATAAAGTTCTAAAATAGCTACCGATTTAAAGAAGTTATTATATATAGTACACATTGTTTAGTGTCTTTCATCAGAGACAGTACAGACGCATGATAGAGTGACATAATCTTCAGATTATATTTATGAGAGTTTCAATTTCTAGGATAGCTACAGGCCTACTGTAAGATACGTGAGTGATAGGTGACCTAACATGTACTAATCGATGCCTTTGGCTATATAGTCCACCAACTGAGGTCTCCTGATTCGTTTGTGATGATATGTCCAGAAGAAAAAAGAGACAAGAAATTATTAATGCAGAAATAATTCGAACAGATGGTGCATGCTCACTTGTTTAATTAACGAGGGAACAAGTGCTATATGCTATTGTTCACTTGATATATTTATGAGGGACGGCTTTATGTAAATGTTATCTGACATGCTAATTTGCTGTTCCATCTGTAGATCTGTGAATAAAGACCACAGTACTCAAAGGGACGGACATGAATGAACCAATCAGAACGTAGCAAGCTAGACCACTTTTGCTTGAAGGAAGAGTGACATCGAATGAGAACCATTTTATATCTCGAAGCAAAAAAAGGTATAGGAAATCCAAGTCGGAGGTGCCTGAGAGACCAAGTCTGAAATGTTTCTTTCATGGAGATTCTTCTACTTTGAGATCGTTGATATCGTAAATGATGATGGGAATCTAGGCCTGAAGCTGACGAAGGAAGCAGGTGCATAGATCCCCATGGAATATTCAGAACGAGATACTGGTTTATCTGGCCTTCTCTGATCTAATTGTTGATCCTCGAAACTGAAAAGAAAATGAAAGATAGAGGAGGAGGGCATCGCATCTCACCTGGAGCTGGCGAACTCGTAGAGCTTGCCCCCGGAAGAGAAGATGATGAGCGCGACCTCCACGTCGCAAAGCACCGACAGCTCGAAGGCCTTCTTCAGCAGCCCCTTCCTCCGCTTCGAGAAGGTCACCTGCCGGCTCGTTGCGTTCTCTATCCGCTTCATCTCCCTCTTCCCTCTCACCATGATGATCTCTCCTCTTTTTTTTTGTTTGACAGAGATGAAGAGAAGTGTGCATACCAACCCACACAAGAAGATACCTATAAAGAGGGAGAGAGAGAGAGAGAGGTTGCAGAAGTAGATGAACTCCCAAAGAGAGATGGACAGAGAGGATCTCACCAGAAATGGCAAGGACAAGAAGAAGGCAGGCGGTGTTTCCCCCTTTCTCCTTTGCCTACTGTGAGACGACTCGGAAGAAATAAAAGGCAATGGTGGGGCGAAGAAAAAGGTCACCCATTCCATTCTACCTGAAGTAGTAGATCAAGCCCGAGATAGGGAAAGGATCCATCCGTTTGTATCCCAAGTTGTCGTTGCATTGCGGCTGGATGTAGCTGCTGTGGGGAGAAGAAGGGGTTAAGGAAATGGGAAATAACCATTTGTCTCTTTCAGCAGCGCTGGATGTGCCCGTCGTTTCCCGAGCATCGAGCGAGTCTATCAGGCTGGTAGCAGCAGTACGCGAGCGATGTGAATTCCACAGGAAACCCGATGAACGATCTAAATTAAGAATGGGATTGAAATGGACGGTGAAGAAGACACCTTCGTTATACTAACGAGCACGAGGCATCACGCGATAGGACGGTGTCCCTCGGAGGGGCTCATCCGGGTCCGGCCGGTCGTCCAATTGGGCTACAACAGCCGGGTGGGAACCACGCCACGTGCACTACCCACTCCTGTTTCCTGCCCACGCCCACCGATTTGGAAGACGCCGCTGTCCCTCTTCCTGACTCCCTCCCTCTCTTTCATGGCTTCGCAGTGAAACCTGTGTGTGTGTGTGTCCCTCTCTCTCGCTCCCCCACTTTTCGAAGTGACTTTATTGCTTTCAAACATGTAGGCAAGCACCTTTTCCCCTTGTGTTTGTTAACCTGCGCTCTAATTTCTCCTCTCTGCGTCGTCCCGTGGGGTGGTATGGTGGTGATGGCTTTGTTGCCATTTTGGTGGTGGGTTTAGGTTGTTGGGCTTCCCTTTTCTCACGGCCATGGTTCCGGGACCAATGCGTCTGTCCCCTCTCAGAGCTTGCAGCATTGCAAGTTGCATCATGATGGTTCAGTTCGCTTGGATGTTTCCCCAGAGGTAAGAGTACTAAACACTGCATCCCAGAGAACGCAAACGACGGGCCAATTAGGATGAGATCGTATAGGATGTATTATGCCATGCGGACGTGTACGACGAGTTCACGAAGATAATACAGAGGTTCCAATTGGAAAAAGGAGGTAAGGTGGGGATGAAAAGGAGACTCGGCTCGAGTGGTAGGAAACCTGCAACATGCATTTAGTTTAAAAGTAATGGGAAGGAGATGAGTGGCCTGCCTGAGCGCACTATGAGCACTCCATGTGTTTGTCAAAATGGCGTGCTGGTCCCTCTCCGGTATTTTTTTTTTTTTTGGGGTTGAATATGTTAGATAAGACTAAATAATCAATATATATATATATAATAGGTCAATTTTGATTTGTTGATCTTTTTTTGGATGTTATCATGTCTCCAAAAGTTAAAAATTAAAATAAAAAATACAGTTGCAGAATTCGATCAAAGAAGAATATCTGGTAATCTCATATTTTATCTCATTCTTGTGAAATATTATATCGAGATGCATTGGATTAGTAGGACGCGATAATTTTTTTATTTATAATAAATAAATAAAATAAATAATAATAATAAATAAAAGATAACTATTGGTCTCTTTCTAACTCGAAGAAATTAATATGACGAAGGTCTCCAGATTATGGTATCATACTATTGAAAATATATTAGTTTGGAGATGATCGAATCGAAAATATAATACTATGAAAAAGGTCTTAGGATAGTAGAATTATTCGATTAAAAATATAACTGTAGTCTCATACCACTCGTATAGGCGGGTTATAATGTTCTAGTCCTCAGAGGTTAAGGGTTGAAAACTTCATATGATATATAATTATACCTTGAGCATAATAGTGTACCAAACTAACTTCAAAATCTTTTCTGATATATTTTAAAAGTGTTTAGCTTAGCGAATAAGAATTTTGATAGATTATTATAAAGCCTTAGACTTGAATCTTATCTTTGTCACTTATCTCTTATATAAAAAATATATATTTTTTTAATCTTTTTTTATAGACTCAAATATAAGAATAAAAAATATATAATTATATCAAATCAAATATATATATAATATTTTTTTGAAGAAATAATAATTCTGACTTGATTCAAAGAATAATCATCCTCTATATTTTTGTTAATAAATTTTAATCGATAGAGATTAATCTTCAATCAAGAATAAATATGATTTATTTTATTTTTCTATATTTTTTTTTCTCTTTTGAGTAGATGTTGACAACTTACGCATAATACCTCTAAACTAATAAAATTTATTTAAATAATATATAAACAAAATTTCTCTCACATTATTATTTAAGAACTTTAAGAACTCAACTCCAATTCAATAAGTTCAAAATGAATATATAATTTGAAAAAAATTTGTGAGAGAATATTGTTTTGGATGTCATGTTAACTATATTTAATAAATTCTTTGTTATTTCTAGAAGCTTACTTCTCCTATTTCTTTGACTTTTTTTTTTTTTCTTCTCGGAAACAATTTATTTTTTCTTGTCCTTTCAAGGTTGATAGAGAAATATATATCCTAATTATGACTCGACTTATGATAATTTAGTAGAAAAGCTAGTCCCCATTAATGATCGAATCACATGAATATTAATTTAATATAAAATATCAAAAAAATATTCAGTTTATGCCGTAGAATTTTGTTTTCGATTAAACTCGTTATAGAAAACCTTTACGCCACTGTCGGTATGACTTACTATAAAACGAAAGGCATATGCCGGACTACATACACTGCTTGTGTGCAACAGAACTCTCTCGTAAATGGTTTGATCCATAGCAATGTTCGGTGGAGCTTCAACCCAGAAATAATTTGAACAGATAGTTCTCTGCACAAATGGTGAGCCGGCCGATTCAATCGTTGGCAGTTTGTGAAAGCGTCGCTCCAGGAATTGGAAGCCGTAGATTGCTACATGGCTGTGCTGGGCCGGCCTTCTTCTATCATCTTATTTCTGTTTTTGTGTGTGTGTGTGTGTGTGTGATTCAAGTCTGCGGCAATGTGGCAGAAAGCAAACATGAAACACGATGCCGAGAGCAAACACAGCCATCGTATCATCATCATCTTGGCGTGCGTTGTGATGTGAATCCGATGTTTGTTGCGATGCCGGAGTAGCCGATCGGCTGCCCAAGGGAGCGGGGAGGACAGCTTCCTTCTGGCTGTCTTATGATGAGCGAACAACTTCTAGTTGCAAAAGCGAGCTTGTCGGACAAGAGTAGTTTCATGGAGATGGCGAACGACTGTGGGATCGGCAATGGGGCTCCCATGTATGTGCTGATGCTGGGCAGGCATTAGACACTCTCGAGGAACATGGCTTGTCAAGGGATGCCGCTTTGGCTGTTTCCTCCTTGTAATGAGAATTTTCATATGGGAAAGGGAACAGTGTCTGCCTCGTTCGCAGATAGGACGACGATTCCACGGTAAAAGTTGTGGACGTCGAAGCAATGTGGATTCCTCGAGTGCTGGCGGATTTAAGTTGGATTTACGGTCTTTGTTTCGATCATATCTGCTTAGCTTTATGGTCAAGAGAGACACCTCAAGAGTCCAGACGAAACAAGAGTCGTGAGCGAATGGCAAAAAGCTAAGCCTCAGTGGAAGCGATGATGGCGGAAAGACATCCCACTCCCGTGAAAGAACGAAGCAAACCCAAAGCATGGTCCCAAATCTGCAATACCTCATCGGACAACATAAATGAAGTCTAAGGAGGTAGGAAGTGAAAGAGACTTCACGGGAGCTCAAACTAAAGAGGACGATGAACGAAAGAGACCTCGTATGGCAGTATGGGTACTTTTTGTTTAGGGGACCATTTACATTTGTCTTCAACATTTGCCAAAGCTATCGATGCATGTTATCGAGTTTGATTCGACTTAGCTGCTCTTTCTTTTATTTTTTATGAATGATATCGGCATTCAAAGACATTAACTATCGAACGCTATGTAACATCGATCGTGATGAACAATGACTATATATAGCTAAAATTAAAATTTATAGTGTAAATGTTATCATCGGTATCGCGTTGAAGCAGCTGCTACAAAGCATGTCAATTATTATAACATGGAGAACGAACAAATAATAATAATAATAATAATAATAATGATAATAATAATGAAGCTTATATCACACTTCATATGTTGGATTTCTAATTTGAAATCAAATTTATATTGATCTAAATTTCGTCTAGAAATCGTAAAGATAGTGTGATCAACTTGTATAATTTTAAATACCAAGTAGAGGATGTACTAAGAGATCCTCCACATCTTCTAGAAGAAAATATGTTTTTATAACCATATTCTTACAGCTGTCAGTATTAAATTAATACTAGCGCATTTGTTAGGGAAGTAGAAAAGGTAAATGCATGTTGGACATTCTTTATCTAAGTTAACCCTAATTCAAGTGCAAGCATACTTATATATTTTCTCATATAAATTTTTTTAAGAAATTATATTTTCACTCATATTTCTTTCTCATCAAGATCCATGAATTTTTTATAAAATAACCAATTTATAATTATTAAGACTCCTTCTTTTCAATTTAGGATTCCTCATTTTTCTAGGATTCAAAAGACCTAGTAACCCAAACAAACATCACTACCACTTTGTCACTATAATATTCAATATCATTACTCATAACATTATTAATTTTACTGCCATGATAATGATTACTGTTATTGCATATCATTATCACCAACTAACACCGTCATTTGATTTATGGATATTGTCATTGCTATATGTTAGTGTAAACAACTTTATGCCGTGGCCTCGGAGCTAACACGGTTGGGTTCGGATCCGAATGAGTGGAGATCTTCCTGAACGACCCCCTGAGACTGCTGAGGTAGCCGACTGCGTTGGTCCGACCGCAACGGGCTCTCCGCTTTCTCCGAGAGGGGACTCCTCGCTTGGGCGCTCGGTGGGAGGCACTCCGTCTTCGTCCCTGCACACTGGTCGGGTCGGGAGAGCTCGACTTGACCCATCCGACGATCAAGTTAGTCGATAGTTTGAGGGGGTTTTTTCCTCTCCCCTTCCATTCCGAACGCGAGGGTTTTTATAGGGAAGGTCATTGTTTCCTGATGTGCCCACTTGCAGGGAGTAGGGTTGTACCTTTGATAGCGTCTGACACCGGCATCGACATTACGTGAAGGACCTGGCTCCTGTAGGATGACGACATGCCTCGGTCGGCGTTTTGATCGACCAGGTACTGTTAGGTCAAACCGAGGCAGGCGACCCCCTCAGCTCCTTGACATACGTGACCTAGGAGACGTCATCTGGGAGCAGGTGACGTTAGTTCGTGTCTCATCATTATTATTACCCTTATCATAGGAGACGTCATCCGGAAGCAGGTGACGTTAGTTTGCGTCCCATCATTATTATTACCCTTATCATAGGAGACGTCATCCGGAAGCAGGTGATGTTAGTTCGCATCCCATCATTATTATTGCCCTTATCACTATATTCTTCGATGTAATCGCATCATTATGATTATCACTAATACTACCACTACTACACACAATGTCTCATATTTGCTAAGATCGATTTGATAAGAGAAGCATATTCCAAGTGTATATATAATTTGTGGTTAAACATATACTCGTGCATCAATACAGTAATTCTAAACCATTTTTTCTCAAATAATTATTTTGTAAAAAGAGTTATAATACCATAAAAAGTCATGATTATAGAGTTATAATACCATAAAAAGTCATGATTATAGACTCAAACAACGTAAGGTTATTCGAGGGAAAAAAAAGAATTTAGTGTACTTGATAAGAGTACTTCTTTTTTTTTCTTTCAATTTCTTAGTTATTTTATTTATCTATTTTGTTAAGATTTAACTTATTCATTGCTTTCGATCATAGTTATTAGACCTAACCTGAGTGACCAAACTGGAACAATTGAGAACCGGGTCATTAATTTGTTCGATTAACTTGATAGATCGATTATGCTAAAAAAACCAAAAGAATTACTTGACCAGTTCACATGAATCGATCGGATTAATCGATTTAGTTTTATGATATATGTAAGATTGCGAGATTGCTATTAACTTGCGATAATTGATTGGGTTAATTGATTCGATTAGAAAGAAAATTTCAATTTTTCGATAATTCTTTATTATTATTTCGTTTATAGAATATTTACTTCTACTTTTGTCAGCCTCTCGTCCTCCCGCCATCTTTCCCGTTCACATTCTCATCTTTCTCTGTTCTCTCTCCACCTCTTCTCTCTTGTGTCTTTTTTTCCTCTCCTCTCCTTTCGATCACCTATTTTTTATATATTTTATTTATTTATTATGTGTTTTTATTTTTTTTTATTTTACATCTTTTAGTATATTGTGCTTGTTTTTCTTTATTTCATTTGATTATTTATGATCTATTCCTCTTTGGATGATCGTTGTTGTTCTCAAGATGATTTTCTCGTTATCATCTTTTTTTATTGTATTTCATTTTCGTTTTAACTTTCAACATATTATGTAATATTAAATTATAGTTGTTCGATTTAGAGCATCGAATTCTCTTGTTTAGACTTTACAAGATTGCATTAGGAGCAAATTCAACAAGACTCCTTTAATACTTAATTCAGTACTAGAATTGGAAAGATTCAATTAAAACTAAATCTAAAGAGAAATCAAGTATATTAGAGATTAGATTGCCTTATGATCACATACTTGTAGGGGTTTATATAGTAGAACAGATTATCTTAAAAAGTTAGAAAGTGTTCATGAGAATCAATATTAGAGATTCAAAACTTAAGTTATTTGGATTGTGCATTTAATTATGTGTCGAATTTAAACATCTTAGAATCATTTAATAATTTCTCTCGATTCATATATATATTATCGATATTAAGGTATCATATATATATTATCGATGTGTCAGATATATATTATTGAAGTGTCGATCGTATACTATTGAGGTATCGATCGTATATTGTTGATGTGTTGACAATGTATCAAGTATCGTGTTTTCATATTAATATTTTTATTTAAATAATTAAATTATAAATTTACTGTTTAATTTTTTTAATTATTATGTATTATTTAATATGGATAAAGATTTATATTTATAATGTTGGTTGATGTTATTAATTTTATATAATTTCAGACGACTGAAGTTTTATCTTCTTTTGTGACGATTTAATTTTTTTATATTAATTTTAAATATTTTAAAATTAATATTAAAAATATTTTTAATTAAACATCGTCGAACCATCTCCGTCGATACAAAATTTTAGCGAATCGCCATCGTTAGATCCGACCCATTTTCCGAGCGCCCGCGGCGCATACAAACCCTCAGTCTCCGTTCGAAGCAGTCTACCCTAACGCGGTCAAACGCCACCGAACGGCAGATAAGTTAACCATGCACCGTCGTGAAGCGAAGTCATTATGTACTTGATTAGCTAATTTCTTGGCATATTGTGGATGTTCTAAAAGGCAGTGATCATCATAACGCGACGTTCCAGCGGCGCAGCGTATCATAATACGCTACATGGCTGCTGGGTAGGAGAAAGTACGCCACCATTTCTACTTTTCTCGACCTCACCATCGTCGGCCTTTATATCTGTTAGTGGGTTCAACATGTGAGAGCCCCCATCCCCAGGCACGGCCGCATGGGACTCACCGCCGCAGAGGTGGGTCCCGCTTCCCTCGACTCGCGTTGCTGACCAACGAAAGCCTGCGTGCTCGACTCAAATGGTGGATCCTGTCAGGGTCATGGCATGCGAGCCGTGCCGCAACCCGGTTTAGTCTTTCGGTGCACCGTCGTAAAAATGGTCGGAGTCAGGATGATCCATCGTATAATGGCTAATCACGGTATGTGGCTTGCGCTTCCGTCGTTTACGTGTTATTATTTATTGTCGTGGCATCTTCGAAGCGGAGAGGGAGACGACGGAGCAGGCAAGGGCAGCCACATCATGATGATGATGTGATACCGGGCAAAAGCAGCCAACCCCTCTCTGTCTCTCTATTATTTAGGGAGGAGAGGGAGACAGGGAGAGGGCCTTCCGGGTGGAACTTTTGTTGCGGAGAGAAAGCTGTTCCAGATGAATATGAGGCGCAGAGTAGCCACCTCTTGAGAGGAGGAACTCGCTGGTCGCCACCGTCACCCTCCCCCCTTTGCTTGCTACGCTGAGTTATGGCGTCTGGGTTTCCTCCGACTCGCGAGCTCGGGTTCGGGTTTGAAGCCGAACCCGGGAACCGACCGGAGGATGCGGGCCTCTTGAAGCGCTCCCTCACGGAAATGGAGGAGCGGAGGCGGCAACAGTCGCAGCAGATGCTGTTCCTCCGCTCGGTGAAGCAGCGAACTCATTTCGCCTCCCCCGTTGGCCTCCTCGCTTCACCCGCTCGTCTTCCCACTCCGTTGAAGTCGACTTCCTCTTTGACCACGGTCTCCTCCGAGCTCGCGCCCCAGAGGAGAGCCGATTTCGGGCCGGATAAGGGGTCGGACGCGATGAGGAACCGGCTCCAGGAGCTGGAGCGGCGGCTCCTGCTGGACGACGAGGAGGACGAGACCTGCGCCTCCGGTTCCGCCCTGACCGGCGCCGAATGGAGGGGCCAGGAGGTGCAGCAGATCATCTTCCCGCCGCCGCCGCCGCCGGGCCTCGCAGCCGCGAAGAAGCTCTTGCCATCGCCGACCAACTCGGCCTCCTCCACTGTCTCTTCCTCCGCCTCGTCCTCCCCTCCACCGCCTTCGTTCACGCCTCCTCCTCCGTCATCATCTTCTTCCTCTTCACGGCACGTGCTCCTCGACGCTGCCGCGTCCATCGCCGACGGTAACCTCGAGGCCGCGGAGGCGAACCTCGCCGTGCTGAAGCGCTCAGCCAACCCACGGGGCGACGCAGAACAGCGGTTGACTGCAATGATGTTCGCCACTCTCCTTGCTCGACTCAATCCTCCTCGAACCGGGAGATCTAAAGCGATCGCGGAGCTGTGCAGCGGGGAGCACTTGGCCGCCACCCAGATGCTCTACGACCTTTCGCCCTGCTTTAAGCTCAGCCTGATCGCCGCCAATTTTGCAATTCTGGAGGCCGTCAAGGACCAACCCAAGATCCATATCGTCGATTTGGACGTTGGCCAGGGCCGGCAGTACGACGCCCTCATCCACGCCCTTGCTGACCGCCATCGCTGCCGGCCCTCCTCCGCCCGCCCTCCAGCCGTTAAGATCACCGCCGTCGCCGATCCCACAACCTTGCTTTACGGCAACTACGACGCCTCTAGCCTGAGCGAAGTTGGCGGTCGGATCGCTAAGCTGGCGGAGCGGGCCGGCGTGGGGCTCCGTTTCACCATCGTCTCCCGGCGGGCGTCTGAGCTGGACGCGGCGTCGCTGGGGTACGAGCCCGGCGAGGCCCTGGTTGTGAACCTGGCGTTCGTCCTCTCGCGTGTGGCGGACGAGAGCGTATCGCCGGCGAACCCCCGCGACGAGCTTCTCCGGCGGGTGCGCGCTCTCCGCCCGGCTGTGGTGACGCTGGTGGAGCAGGAGATCAACACCAACACCGCCGCCTTCTCCGGGCGGTTCGCTGAGGCGTGCGGGCACTTGGGGGCGCTGCTGGAGTCGCTGGACGCGACGGTGCCGCGGGAGAGCAGCGAGCGAGAGCGGGTGGAGGCCGGGTTGGCTCGGCGGGCGGTGAACTCGGTAGCCCGGGAGGGCGCGGACCGGGTCGAGCGGTGCGAGGTGTTAGGGAAGTGGCGTGCGCGGATGGGCATGGCCGGGTTCCAACCCATCCCGGTCGGACCAGGAGTTTCGGAACCGGTGAAGGCCCGGCTCGCGTCGTTCCGGTCCAATCCTGGGTTCACGATCAAGGATGAGGCCGGCGGCGTCGCGCTCGGGTTCGGTTGGATGGGTCGAGTCCTCACCGTGTCCTCCGCGTGGCGTTAAACCCCCCCCCCTCATCTATCATTTATATTATTAGCAGCAGCTTAAATACAATTTGTAACGATAACAATAGTTGGGCTGTCACCAACTTCTGTGGTTTTATTTCCGGTAGAACTCATTATATTGTTGATCGGCTATGACTATATGATCCTGGTTTAATCTACATAGCTCGAGAATAAATATCGTAGTCATCGTTGTCCTTTTTGGCTTGCCTCGGAGAATTGCTAACCCTTCGCACCGAAAGCGCTGTGATCTTGTGAAGCTGCCACTCGGTGCATGTCAACATGCAGTGTTCGTGCGGAAGTCTGCAAGTTGTCATTACGGTGGTGGTGGACTTGACAGGATCCGTGATGGGAGACAACATGGCAGGAGAGCAGGTTGGCATTGCTGCTCTCCTACCCCAACCTCAACTTTTGAGCTGCTTTATGATTCGAATTCTAAATAACCCCCGATTAAAGTTCCTGATTTTAAGAAATTATTTCTGTCGATGCTCGATCCGTGTGACCCCAAATCTGTTCTCGATCGTCACATTTACCACGGGTTCTCTCTTGGATTTTGTGTCGGACATCCTGATAATTAAACTTTCCCTGACGCAAGACAAGTAATAGCGGATCACGAGCCTATGATTATTAACTTGTCATGGAAACGATGCCGATACATTTGGAGGGGACAGATTGTGGGGCCCGGTGCTAATAATTGCCTCCGATACGAGCACCTGTGAACCGAAATGTCATCCAGAGTCGGTCAACATCTGTTCCAGGGTAAGTCCGGCAACTGGTTCCGGTTCAGGTTCTATCGGGAGATGCATGAAATGATAACTCATCATTAGTATCGTCGACTCACATGTTTAACCTAGCGATGGTGGGTTGAGCTTCCTACGGCCGACGCTACTGGTGTCGATTCCCAAATCCCAGTAATAAAGATATTATTATTTTTATTATTGAGGTCGGATCCGGATCACGACGTGACGACCGAAATCCGATCCAGCAACCCGACAGGAGGAGGAGCAGCAGCAGTAGCAGAAGGGACTCCTTCCTTCGCGGGAGCGGGTAAGGGGGAACGATAAAGGCAGCAACAGTAGCTGCGGTGGTCACTTGGGATGGACTCCTTTTCGGCCTTCGCCTTCTCCTCGCCTCGCATGGAGAAACCTTCCTTGTCCTCGACCCCCCGCCCCTCTTACCTAGTCGAGACACCCTCGCGCGCCCTCCCGTCCTCGTACTCCTCCCCCCGCACCATCTACAGCGACCGATTCATTCCCAGCCGCATTGGGTCCAACTTCACTCTATTCGACCTCTCCCCCTCGCCCTCCGCCTCCTCGTCCTCGGACGTGTCGGGAAGAGAGTATGGATCCGGCGCCTACGCCGCCCTACTGAGAAATGCTCTCTTTGGGCCGGATCAGGGCGTGGCGCCCCCGGCCACGCCCGACCGATCGGCGGAGGCAGCCGGGAGGAGGTCTTCCTCCGCCGCTTCCTCGACGTCGTCTTCTTCGGGTTTCTCGATCACCAGTAGGAACATTTTTAGGTACAAGGCTGTTGTGCCCCGGCACTCCCTTGCGAAGCAGTTCGAAGATGGGCTTCCCGGGTTCCCACATATCCATCCGAGGGCGCCGAGAAAGGTGTCGCCATCGCCTTACAAGGTAGGTTCGCTTTTCGTTTTCCTCTTGGAGTTGTCATTGTAGTTGAGAAAGACTGGATTTGATGAATGTGATTTGGCCAAGTTTTTCTTCTGGTGCTGAAATTGGAATTCTGTTGCTCCTAGGTACTGGATGCGCCGGCATTGCAGGACGATTTCTACCTGAACCTCGTCGATTGGTCCTCACACAATGTGCTGGCTGTTGGTTTGGGCGATTGCGTGTATCTTTGGAATGCCTGCAGTAGCAAGGTAAGATATTTTTCTGCTGTTGCTTCTCTTGATGCTTTTACACATATACACGTAATGACTTTGTTCTGCGTGATTGTCATGCAAGGTTACCAAGCTTTGCGACTTGGGTGTGGATGACAGTGTGTGCTCTGTTGGATGGGCACAGCGTGGCGATCACTTGGCCATCGGTACTAACAAGGGGAAAGTTCAGGTAGTATCTTGGTCTTCTGTTGTCGACCCTGTTATAGCAACAATTTTAGCAGAGATCGAGGGTCACATAGGAGTTCTCTTACGGCTGGCTACCTTGGCTATTCTTTATCTGTTCCAGACGTGTTTATTACCACTTTGCACAAATATCCTAAATGCACTTTTGCTTCTTTTCTTTTAGTATACTCTTGAACAAGGTGTTTTCATTTATCGGATTGTTCATCGTTCTACAATGTGCATTTGCTTCTGGAAGTAAAACTTCTAGTTATCTTAACATTTGTTTTCATTTTCTGTTTGTTGTTGGTCTCAGGATTCAATTTAACTTACTGTTTGGTCCTGTATATAAGTTTTTTGTGGTCTTAGATATCTGTTCAATTTTACTCGATCCCACCAAAAGGTGTGAAACCATCAGTATCTAAATCTTCCAGCATTACATATTTTTTGTCTTTTATTTGACACAGATATGGGATGCTACTCATTGTCGGAGGATAAGGACAATGGAGAGCCACCTTTTGCGAGTTGGAGCTGTTGCATGGGGTTCATCTTTGTTATCCTCAGGTAGCAGAGATAAGATGATTCTACAGCGTGATATTCGTGCCCAAGATGATTTTGTTAGCAAGCTGACAGGGCACAAGTCAGAGGTGATTTATTGACACAATCACCTGCACAAATTTCCATATTGAATGTTTCGTCTTGAGTAACAATCTTATTTGGCTTTTCTTGATCACCTGCATATATTAAGATCTTTAGGTTTGAGATTATTTCTGATCAGAGTAAGTATATGTTTCTAATGAACTTCACAACATATATATCCACTTGCTATGCTTTTGTTCCCTTATGGTTCTTATCATTGCAGGTTTGTGGCTTGAAGTGGTCTTATGATAATTTTGAACTTGCTTCTGGTGGAAATGATAACAAAGTAAGTTGGTTAGTAATGTTATGTCTATGCATGTTGTTTCATGATTTACTTAATTCTTTACAATTGAATTTTTGTAGATTCGGTATGTAACCTTGTCACATTTTTTCTTATGTCAGCTTTTTGTGTGGAATCAACATTCCTCACAGCCGGTACTGAAATATTGTGAACATACTGCAGCTGTAAAAGCAATTGCATGGTCACCACATGTACATGGACTTCTAGCATCTGGTGGAGGAACTGCAGACCGATGTATTCGTTTGTGGAATACTACCACAAACTCTCACTTGAGCTGCATTGACACCGGAAGTCAGGTAACCTATCACAGCTTAACATCTTATACTAGTTGGATATATTTTTGACCATTTAATACACTGCTGCCACATGACAACCTAAAATGTTTCACCAATCATTTCATTTCTATGTATTGTTTATTTTTGGTTCTAAACATGTATGTTAGTGGTGATCATTCAAAGATCAACTTACTAGAATTGCTGAGATTATCACAAAACCTAAGGAATCTTTCATATCTTATGACTATACTAACAGATTTGCAGCTATGCTTTTTCTCCATGTGTTTCTACTCTTTAATATTTTGTTTTCAAATCTAGGTCAATTCCTTCTTCATTTTCGCTTACATCAGGAAATAGTTCAACTATGCTTCTTCTTTGTATAACTTTAATAGACATAAACACCTTGTGCATTTGTGTCATTTTAAATGCTAATCTTAATTTTGAATTTAGTACCTATCTTTGGCTGCAGGGAAATCTTGTTTCAAAAGTTTGCACACACACTCTCTGTTTCCTCTCCACCACTGCCTCCTCTTCCCTGCTGTATCTCTGCAACCGTTTTGTCTTCCCTGCCGCATCTCCAGCATCTTCTCCACTTTTTCTAGGTTGCCATTTCCTCCTACTGGTGTGTTTCTTACTCCTCTTCTGCCTCATTCTCTTCCCTCTTCTCCTCCCATCTTATATCCATCTTTCTCTTTGGTCCAGATGGTACCAACCTATATCGAGTGCCAGTGCATAAATCATACTAGTCTGACCATTGATCGTTATCGACACCAAATCTATTCATACTATACCAACTGTGCTTCTTTATTGGACTTGAATGCTGATATACTGTAGTACTCAGATTATTTGACAAATAAATAAATATTTTCTTTATTCGAAGCAGAGTTCACAGTACCAGTACCATGTCAACCATACGAACCAGTATATTTTTTGAAATAGGTATCAACCGTACATGTATATTATCTGGACTTTCAGATTTCTAGGTCCTTGCCACCTTTTCATTTGCTGTCTATTGTTAACTATATCATTACTGTATACAGAGGAGCAAGGGGATGGCTCAACTGCTGATCTTCTGGAATCTGCAATAGTGTCATGCATCTTTCAGGGATATTGTTGTTAAACTACTCATAAAACAGTGAATATTGATGTCAGTGATCTTTTTTCCAAGTATCATAATTAAACCCCATCTTTTAGACTTGGAGATCTGTGTTTCCTGATTACATACAGATGATATAGTTAGGGGTAACACTAAAAGAAAAAAAAAAAAAACTAAATATCTCATATTCGAGCAGGTTTGCAACCTTGTATGGTCAAAGAATGTCAATGAAATTGTCAGTACCCATGGCTATTCCCAAAACCAAATAATTGTTTGGCGATATCCAACCATGTCCAAGGTGTGCCTTTATCCCAGGCTTTCTGACAATTAAACACCAAAATAGCTCTTTTACTTTACTGAGACAATGTATTGTGCTTTGTAGCTCGCAACACTTACCGGCCATACTTACCGAGTTCTGTACCTCGCCATATCTCCTGACGGGCAGGTAATTTCTTCTCTTTTATATCTATACTTACCAAGATATAATTCATCAATTGACCTCTTTTCATCATGCAGACCATCGTCACTGGTGCCGGTGATGAAACGCTAAGATTTTGGAATGTGTTCCCATCTAAATCTCAGGTACATGTACCTGTCTTTTTTCATAGCTAGGTTGTCATGCCCACATATTTTGGGCTTTTTGCTACTTTAGATATCTCATGATATAGACACTCTTTCTAGCTGGACAACTTAAGGCCCTCAATACATCACCTTCTCTTCTTCTTTGCATACACTTACACCTGAAATTGTTGCAATTGAAGGATTGCTTTGTGCTAATATTAAGCTTTGACAACAGAACACTGGCAGCGATATCGGAGCAAGGTCACTTGGCAGAAGTCACATTCGGTGACCTTGAATTCTACCTGTTGGTCCCATGGGTTGTCTGTTTGTATAGTTGTTGATTTATGTTTTCCTTTTCTTTTTTCGTCTTTCTGAAAAGGAGCTATTATTTTGTGCTAATCTGGTCAAAGTTTAATTTTCATAAGCTTGACCGTTGGCAGCATATGGGGCCACTTTTTACCATGCCATGATCATCATCATTTGCAATGATACGAGGGGACGAGATATCAGTTTGCCTTGCGGATAATTATAGACAGTTGGTGATGTGGTTGTAAAAGACACCCTTGTAACATTGTACTGTGCTTGTATATTAATTACGTAGTACATTTCTATGTTGTTATGTGCTTGCATAGTAGCCCTTTGGTGTTCTTTGAGTTCTGATCTCTGGTGACAAATAGCGAAGCTAAGTGTCCATGTTATTAGAACACCCACCTAGCAGTGGAAAGCATGAAATTATAGGTTGATCGAGTATGTCTATTTTTGTGTCAATTCTAAACCACAATGTTTATTACATTATGATGACCATTTGGCATGAACAGATATCAACCAATTGTAGTGATCATTACTTGTCTCTGTGGCCTCATGAGAGATGGTCGTATTCCTGCCTTGATGCCACAATATTTTTGATGTAAAGTCACCATGATCATGCACAATGTTATTACTTAGGACTATTTCCCCTCTTTTTTTAGATAATTCGATGTGTTGCTTCAAGTGTTTTCCATATTTTTACAGAAGGAATCGATGTGCAAATTGCTACAAGTATGCTAATGATAAATAAATATTGACTACCGAAACTTGGTCACCCCGTCTCTCATTTCTCTCGTCTCTGCTGAGACAAACGAACAGCCTATCTCAGGGTTGTATTTACATGATTTTTCTAAAGGTTTGGATGATTCAAATGAGTCGAAATGATCCGAACGATACTGTTAATTACTATACCGTGACAGCCTGAGCATGATAAGATGCAGACGGTGGATAGCGTTGAAGGAAAACTCTCGTCCTGCGAACTTCGAGAGGTCAACGAAGCCCCGTCGGATGATGCCAAAGACCGTAGACTCCGCCTTCCCATGGACTCAAGATGCGTCCCGTGATCGCAAGATGACGTCCGCGTCAACCACAGGGCAATAGTCAATTGATGAACCCCCCGACGCGATGCTTCCCGTGGCGAAGAACCCCCATTTTCCAACTGTTTATTTGTTGACTTGGGTCAACGAGACAAAACCAGTTGACGGCCAGCCGCCTCCTACCGAAGCCGATCGCCATTAATGCCAGCACAGGAGTCGCGCCACCAATCGCCGTTTACGTAGCGGACAACAACTTGGCAGGGCCCCGCAGACTGCGAATCCGCTGAGTCCCGCCACCACGAGAGACAGCCGACCCGAAGAAGTCACGGAGTCCACAAAAAAGTGAGTGCGCAAGGGAGCTGTCCGTCGTCAGCATGGCCATTTTCTACTGATATTTTGGAATATTAGGATGAAGTGGTCGACACACGGCACTGTCCACCGCACTTGATCAAGACTCTTCAAATATATTTTCAATGATTTGTCTTAATATACCTTAATTTCATTCCACAGTTAATCACTTGGACATGCACCGAGTCCAGTGGATGAAGGGCTGGCAATAATTCAAGCGTGGGACCTCACGGGCCAACATTTCTTCGAAGCGATAGTTGATGAGATTGCTACCTGGAGAGGTCGTATCCACACAAACGATGGACTATGCTCACGCGACACCCGTTGTCTACCCGTCTGGGTTTTGGGGGTGTGACTGGTGGGCCCTTCGGTGATTGGCAGGGCAGGTGGGGATGGCTGGCGGGCGGGGCGTGGGTTACAATTGCTCGTCTTGGATTATGAATTTTCCACGCTAAGGGCCAAAGGGACCCATTCTAATTCCACAACCCGCTGTAAGTTTGCTATCAGTCACAAGCATAAGCATCCCCGCACAAGCACTCCCCGGTTCTCCGTAGCACCATAATGGATCTCAGGATTCTCGCCTTCCTCCTCCCCCTCTTTCTCCCCTCCGCCCTTTTCGTCTGCACCACTGCCTTCAGCCCTGACACTTTCTACTACCTCAACTGCGGTTCCGCGTCTGACATCGTCATCACCACCGTCTCCTCCCGCAACTTCACCGATGACTCGCCCTTCCTCTCTGATTCCACCAAGAACCCCTCCCTCTCCAATCCCTCGGTCTCCTCCTCCTCCCTCTACTCCACCGCTCGCGTCTTCACCAGTTCTGGCTCCTACCGCTTCACGATCAACACCCACGGTACCTACGTCCTCCGCCTCCACTTTTTCCCCTTCTCCGGCAAAAGTTACAACCTCTCCTCCGCCCGCTTTGGCGTCAACGCCCTTCAACGCTTCGTCCTCCTCGAAGACTTCTCCGCACCGATCTCTACGGCTCCGACCATCAAGGAGTACTTCCTCTGGGTCGATTCTGACGAGCTCGTTGTCACCTTCGCTCCAAGTCCGAGCTCGTCGTTGGCCTTCGTCAACGCCGTCGAGGTCTTCACCGCACCCGCCAATCTCATCAACGACGAAGACGCACAGCTGCATATCGCCCAATTGTCCCGTCAAGCGCTTGAGACTGTCCACAGGATCAACATGGGCGGGCCTCAGGTCAACGACAGCCTCTGGAGGACGTGGATCGCCGACGATGCCTACCTCATTAACGAGGCTGCCTCCTTGCCGAACCACACGGACCCCGACACAATTAAGTACCAGCCGAACGAGTCTGACGATGTCGCTCCGCGGACAGTCTACAGTACGGCCAGAACCATGAACATCTCGAGCTCACTCCGGGCCATCCCCAATTTCGACTTCAACGTTACGTGGAGCTTTCCAGTGGTCGCAGGATACAAGTACCTGGTACGAACACATTTCTGTGATTTCATATCGCAAGGGTTCAGCACTGACATCACCTTCGACCTCTACGTCGGGAACCTGCCAGTTCAGGAGATACAAGCCAGTAATCACGTTCAGTTTCTTGCCCAAGCATTCTATATTGACTACGACTTGGAAGTTCCGAGCTCCAGAACGATCAATATAAGCATTGGCCGGGACGTTGCCCGGACCACGCAGTGGAATGCTAATGCCATGCTCAACGGGCTGGAGATCTTCAAGGTAAACAACACGTTCGGCAGCCTTGATGGAACTTCCAGCCTGCTATCAAATTCCAGCACTGGCGTGCCTATTGCAGCGGTAGTCGGCGCCGCTGTTGGTGGCGTCCTGCTTGTGAGTCTTCTGATCATCTTTGTCTTGGTCTTCATACGTAAGAGGCGCAGATCGAAGCCTCTGCCTCTGCTGCCGAATGAATCCTGGTCTCCGTTTCGAGAAACTCCGCGCGGAAACTCTGTTGGGCGTTCGAGTAAGTCCACCGAAGGAACGGCGCTCGCAGCATCGCTCAGAGTTAATCTCGGCCTCTATATCCCCCTGCTCGACATCAAGGCAGCTACTAACGACTTCGATGAGAGCCTTGTTGTCGGCAGCGGCGGCTTCGGGAGGGTATTCAGGGGTGTCCTCGCCGACGGTACCAAGATCGCGGTGAAACGAGCCATGCCGGGGTCGAAGCAAGGGTACCCGGAGTTCCAGACTGAGATCCTCGTCCTGTCCGGTATTCGCCACCGGCATCTCGTCTCCTTGATCGGGTACTGCGACGAGCAATCGGAGAGGATCTTGGTCTACGAGTACATGGAGAAGGGGACGCTGAGGAACTACTTGTACGGCTCGGACATGCCGTGTCTTTCATGGAAGCAGAGGCTGGAGATCTGCATCGGGGCCGCCAGGGGCCTTCACTACCTCCACACCAGCCACTCGCACACCATCATCCACCGCGACATCAAGTCCACCAACATCCTGCTTGACGAAAACTACTTGGCAAAGGTCTCCGACTTCGGCCTCTCCAAGCTGGGTCCTTCCTTCGGCGAGACCCATGTCACCACCGGAGTCAAGGGCACCTTTGGATACTTCGACCCGGAATACTTCAAGACGCAGAAGCTCACCGACAAGTCCGACGTCTACTCCTTCGGAGTGATGCTCTTCGAGGTGCTGTGCGCGAGGGCCGTGATCGATAGAAGCCTCTCCATGGAGCAGCTGAACCTGGCGGAGTGGGCGCTTCACTGGCAGAGGAGAGGCCAGCTCGAAAAGATCATCGATCAGAGGCTTGTGGGAAAGATCAACACCAATTCACTGAGGAAGTTTGGTGAGACGGCGGAGAAGTGTGTCGCAGAGTATGGTATCGACAGGCCTGCGTTCGCGGACATCCTGTGGAACTTAGAGTACGCTCTCCAGCTTCATGTGACGGAGCTGAAGAGGGAACCGCACGAGGATAGTGGCGCTGTGGAGTCGCAGATATCGGTAGCAGCGATGAGGGAAGTGGATTCGGCGAGCTTAAACTTTGATGAGGCAAATGACAGGAGCAGGATGATGGCCAGGCAGGGGCAATCGGACTTGATGGCAAGCACCGTATTCTCCCAATTGGTCACCGACGAAGGAAGATAATTACTCTGGATGGCCAAGGCATATAAATTTGCAATCATAGTGAATTATTATATGATCCAGTGTTACTGTATGGATGCTTGTTAATTTGATTGTCGTAGCAGCCAATTTACAGGCCTTTTCTACATGAAACTTTCTTCTGCAACTCCAATGGCCTTTTATTGGTCGTTTGCCATTAATTTCCGACGTACAAAATTATCCTGAGACTTTTCGACTCACTTCAAATGTTGATGCTGGGCTATATATGAGAGACCAATCGCAGAACCGTATGCACCGTGCATTATGTATGACTCGATTGTGATTCTGGCCTCTCTCTCTCTCTCTCTGTCTCTGTATATAATATTCTGGAGAATTGAAGGTCATCATCGAAATGTTTGACTCGGTCAAATTTAATCGATATAAATAACCTTTACTGAAACTATTTTATGGACCGTTGAGTACATCTGTTCAGATAAGGCGTCTCACTCGTAATGCGTGCGCCGGATCGTGGACGCGATCTCCCGCGGCGTGTGTAAAGGGACGACGCTTCTCCACTGAACAATCCGGACCGTCCACATCACAATCCCTCGGTGGGTCCCGCGTGGGACCGACCACGATCGAGCTACGCTGGAGCGCGTCGATAGCATCATTGAAGTTTCTCCAACGCGGGGTAGAAATTTTCTTCCCGTCCCACCGACTCTCTGGCTCGGACCGCGTGACAGCTGGCTCGCGTCGAAACCAACCACAATCGGTCGTCCTACCCCAATTTCCAGACCCCTCCGTCTCCAGCAGAAGACACTTCCCAAATCCCCGTCTCGTGATCGATAACCATCTCCAATGGCGAGTCGTCGAATCCCTAGCGATCTCGCCACCGGTCTCCTCCTCCTCTTCTCCCTCATCTACACCCTCTCCGCGGTCCGCTTCTCTCCCTCTGACAACCACCTCATCGCCTGCGGTGCTTCCTCCGCCGCCGACCTCGACGACGGCCGCGCGTTCCTCCCCGACTCCGGCCCCTCCCCACCCGTCCTCCGCTCCCACGGCCGCCAGATCTCCCTCTCCAACCCTTCCCCGGACGCCGCCCCCCTCCATCGGAATGCCAGGGTCTTCGCTTGCCCCTCCTCCTATGATTTCGAGATCAAGAACAAGGGAATCCACCGGATCCGCCTCCACTTCTACCCCTTCTCCACCCCGGAATACGACCTCTCCTCCGCTCGCTTCCACGTTTTGGCCTCGGATATTACCCTATTGTCCTATTTCGGCACCTCGAGCCCTGTGATGAAGGAGTACTTCATCAACCTGAATGAAGGGAAGCTCGTAATATCGTTTTCTCCGGCGGACAGGTCCTCCTTTGCCTTTGTAAACGCCATCGAAGTCATGTCAGCTCCGAAAGATCTCATTTTGGACGCTGGAAGGTTAGTAAAACCTGATGAAACTACGGAATTTCATGGGCTTTCGAAACAGGCTTTGGAAACACTCTACAGGGTTAATATTGGGGGTCCAAAGGTGACTCCTTTTAACGATACTCTCTGGAGGACGTGGGTTTCTGACGTTGAGTTTCTAAAGCTGAGTTCTGCTTCGAAAGTTGTCACATATAGCGGAAGGATTAAGTACCAGAGATACGGAGCGAGTCGTGAAGTTGCCCCTGATAATGTTTATAATACCGCAAGAGCAACGAGTGGTGCCACTGTTCCAGGCTCCAATTATAGCATGACATGGGAATTCCCCGTCAGTTCAGGTTACAAGTACCTTGTTCGGATGCATTTCTGTGATATTGCTAGTTTGGCGCTTAACCAGCTTTATTTTAATGTCTACCTTAATGGGTACTTGGCATATCAAGATTTTGATCTCTCTGATTCCACTGGGCAAATACTGGCTTCACCATATTATGTAGACTTTGTTGTGGATGTTGATGTTTTGGAGCTTTTGAGCATAAGCATTGGTCCATCTAATCTGAGCAATCCTTCCTGGATTCGAGGATTGTTGAATGGTTTGGAGATAATGAAGATCAACAATACAATCGGCAGTCTTGATGGCAAGTCTCCAGTTATCTTGGTTTCTGAGGATCCGGTCGGAAGAGGCTTTGGAGCTTTTCTTCGTTCACTTACATGTGGCTTTGCTTTTATGAGCTTGTCAGTGATTGCCTTCATGCTATTCTTGAGGTGGCGGTCTGAGTCAAGGAGTCTTATGACTTGGTCACGTCTACCTGTGGATGTTTCAAATGGTAAGTTGTCCAAGGATTCTCCAGTTATACCAGGTAAGTTGGTAGACTTTTGATGAATTAAGGGAAGAATGTTGTATAATATTTTCTATGGCTTGTATGAAGAGTATAAAACACTCAAGTTGCGTTTAATACTTTCTTCCACTATGTAAAATGTGCTGTTTGCACATCACTTGATGAATCTGTTTTTGAGGACTAGCTTTGTTTCTCAAAGGACTGAACCCCTGTAAACTTCTATGCATTTTTCAGTCAACTTGGCAAGTTTACAAATTAATATTTAAATATGCTGAAATTGTCTATACATTAAAATTTTATTCTCCTTAGTTTCATATAATTCTTGTCATCTGTGGGATAAGAGGAATAATGTGCATTCAGTTTATCTGCATCTTCAGCCATATTTCTAGAGATCTCTAGCAGCTTATGGAAGTTGCCTAATTCAGGCTTGCTGTATATGTGATCTGTTGTAGACTTCTGAACAAATTGATTACTGTCTGATCAACTTATGATTGAGGAGCAAATTGTTGTCTGCAAATGAAGCCTAGGTTTCATCTAGCACTTATGTGCATGCACCACATGGATGCTCATTGTTGGGGATGCCCATTAGTGATACAAATATATCATTGATATCCTCTAGTCCATTATATTGCTCGTGCTGCTGTTGGTTCTTTTAATTATTTTTCTCATAGTAGCTTTTGGTGTGTTGAAAATGGTTGTTTCTTCTGGTTATTACAGGACACAGAAAGAAGATATGCTCGTAACTGCTTTCTTAATCTGATTTGAAATATTGACCTAAGTGTAATAGTTGTCAAGCTGGAAAATTCTTCCAGGAAGCCTATTTGTATTTGTAAAGTTATTTAGACATATAGAGTCAGTTTGTACCTCACAAGGTGTGTTGAGACTGAGTTCACCTATTGTGATGACTTGTTGCTCATCACATCTTAGCTTAAGGCAAGCAATTAGGCATATCCATATCAACTCATACGGACCTTGCATTCTGCACCTTCTGGTTATGCTTCTATAGAAGGCATATCGTGCTTTGGATAATCCTACAATGGAGCAAAATTAAGCATTGTCAAGCACATTGAGTGTCATGCTTAGTAAAATATTTCGTGGTTGGGATAAAACTATGGCTAAAATTGATAGTAAAAATTGGTGCTGATATAAATCTGATCGAATTTTGATATTTCTTTTCCTTTTCTTGTGAGGTTTAATTTCTTTTCGGCTACCACATCATTATGAAGAAAGAAAAAGAAATGAGCATACTTGGCCTCTTTGAAGAGCAAAAATGCATGGTGTTGTTCCCTGCACCTTTCAATATCTTTTTCCTTTGATGCAAAAGGCAGGTGACCATGAGCTTTGATTGTTGTGCAATGCATTTTCTATCTTGAATATGCATCTGTCACATTGATTCCATGTAAGGAAAAGGTAAATTGATGCATCATTACTTTTCTGTACTGCCGACGGCCTTCTGATATTTGGAACTTGGCTATTAAAGTTTTGTGGATGAACAAGTAGTTTACAATTCAAAATGTTTAAGTGTTTTAATGCTGTAAGTTGCTAAATCACTCTCAGAAAGTCTGGTTGATTACCCAAAATGAGTCTTTGCATTCTCTTTGTTTTTGGTTTTAGTGATTTATTGGGATAATTTAGATCAACAGACGGCGCACATCATTCTTCACTTGTGAAATTATTGGGGTTTATCTTGTATCGGTGTATTTTATTGTTTGCCCTGCTTAAGTCATCTGAGATTTGTTCTCCTCTGAATTCATGGTGTCGTTTTGGTGCTAGAACAATTCTCTTTCATGGTAGAGAATGAGTACAGATTCATTCCCTTGCTTTATGTTTTGGTTGACAAATCTGATCATGTTTTTGGCACGTTGAAGTATGAAGAAGCATCTAATGCAAAGCATGCGACATGTCACTATTGTTGGTTGTGTTCATCTCTGTAACAAAGTGGATGCAGTAGTAGATAAGTTCATCATATGATGGTGTGGGTATGTGATTGCTGCATCGTTACATGTATAATCTCTGGAACCACATGATGAACTCATGGAAGACTTTGTTGGCATAAAGGATCTCAACATAAAGTTGCAAGTTGTCGATCGTTTAAGCTTTTTTGAAATGAATATTCCAAACACAGATTCATTGTTCTTGTGGCACGAAACGAACTTTTAAGCTTTTGTGAAATGAATATTCCAAACACAGATTTATTGTTCTTGTTGAAAGAAACGAACTTTTTGAAGGGTTTGTTATCAATTAACCATCGCAAAATGTCGAAATCAATGCAAGCTTTTCGAAATGAATATGAAAGCATTTTTGTTGTCGATATACATATGTATACATATGTATATGTATATATATGTATGTATATATGTATGTATATATATATATGTATATATATATGTATGTATATATGTATGTATATATATATATGTATATATATATATATATATATATGTATGTATATATATATATGTATATATATATAAAAGGAAAACCTTTCAGATAAATTGATGTAAGACGACATTTCCAAGACATAAATCTTCGACTTAGGAAGTGGCAAATGACTCCAATTCATTCTTGAATCGCACTATTTTACACGCATCGCACAAGTTTACATGGGCCGGATCTTATTATATGGGCCCAACGATTCACATCGATGTCGTATTATAGCCCACCTTTGGGGTAGGGTAACACATGTTGTTGTCTCTCTCGAGCCCTAACGGCCTCTCCGTCCGTCTTCGCTGGCTTCTGTCCTTCCCTCGATCGGCGGCTCCGTAGACGGTAAGGTTCGGATCTTCTTCCTTGCATGCCTTGTATCTTTCTCGTTTCTTCCCTTGATTTCATTTCGTTCATATCTCATCATCCTCCGTTGCTCTTTCTATCTTTTACTTCGTGGGGCAATAAATTCGAGAGCCATGCCATCTTGTGTGTTGGGGTTTTCGATGTTCGATGCATATCGAGTAACTCTCGGTACAGTTCGAGGTAGATTACGGTGGATTTTCGTCGATCATAGACCAGAATTGTTGATCGTCTTTCTTTCTTTTCTTTCTTTTTATCGCTGAGAAGAAATCAATGGATGAAGAGGCTCCGTTTTCGTGGAACTGGTTGTTCTTTGGGGAGCCGCGCGAGTTGGATAAAATTAGGCATTGGAAGACATCTTTGAGGAGGTGAGGACAAATGGAATTTAAAGAATTCTAAACAATCTTCAGTTGACTGGAAAATAGAAGACGTTGATGAAGAGGATTTGATGAGAAGATGTAGTCTTTTGACTTGCCCGTTGGGTGCTTCTTGTTCGGTGTTAATTGGTATATTAATTGAGATTCCAGAGTACATTTGCATGTCGGAATTGGGATTGGGTAGTGATAGTTTGATCACAAAACATATTAATAAATTGGCGATGTTCTTGTTAGCTGAGACTTCATACGTTATCAAGCGGGAAATAAAGTTGTAGATGAAATGAGCCTTTTCAGGTTTGGTAGCCATGGCTAGTAGATCAGATTGTTTTTTGTTTTTCATCTTTGTTTGAACCTTCTCTACGATGAGAAAACCGTATAGAAGGATTAGAAAAACAAATTGCAATCTTTCAACCCTCTTTAGCACTCTGAATTTTTCTGTACCGAATGAAATTTTTGATGTGATGCATCCTATGGAACTGATTATTATTGGATAAGTGATGATGAGATCTATCTTATCTTTCACATTATTTCACCTAAATTGAAGACTGCCGTCAAAAAAGTTTTTAATCTTTGAAAATCTTCAGATGAGCTAGTTCCATCGGTAAGGCACCATCGGGGATTCTGATGTCGAGTATAGAATTTATTGTTGAATTAAATTTGTACTATCCATTTGACTATTAGATATTGAATTACACAATCTTGAAATTTTCAAATAGAGGATTACCATCAGCCAATGAGGAGTCCCGATCAGCAGACTTCACCTATATAGATCTAAGTTTTTGATGATGAATTTGATGTTATGCTTTATCTCAATGAAATTGTCACAATTTGATGTTCTGGATATGAGGCTTCCATTTTATCTGTTAAAGTTTGAACACTTCATATTTCATCGTAAGAATTTTTTGTGTGCATCTGACTTTTTACGTGTTTGTCCATGCCTTTGTGTTTCTCTTTGCTGCAAGAACTTTTCCATCATTAAGACTATCAAACAGATACAATGTCCATTTTACAAGAATGTTGGTTGCTGCTGGAATTTTGTCTCCTAAGCATTTTTACTATCGCATGACAATCTTACATCATGGCTTCAACTTCACAATGCAGGACGGTGGGGGTATGACCGATGAAACGTGTGAAAGCAAGATATATGTTGGCAATATTGATCAAAGGGTTCCTGAGTAAGAACTAATCAACGTTATTCCTTATTACAGCCTCTTCCTTGTGATACATGCCTTACTGTAATCTGAATTAGGTCCAATGTGATCAAGATGTTTTCCCCTTTTGGAAAGATTATATCTGAAGATTTTCTATGGCACACCCGTGGTCCTAAACGTGGGGAACCACGTGGCTACGCCTTTATCCAGTATAGCGCAAAAGAGGTAAGCAACAAAGTCACGTAATATCATCCAAAACCCAGTTGCAATAGTCTTATTGTTGTTGTTTGAAGTGAGCATTCAGGAAGCTCTATTGGCAAAATCAAAGATGAATGGTAGATTTGTTTCTGGACGCCCTCTGGTCGTTCGTTTGGCCAGTGAGAAGCATCTGGGAGACATGGAATCAAAGTTTGCCTGTTCTGAAACAAAAGCCAATGACGCACGCAGCACGCTAGGGCAAATGAATCGGAATGCCAAGATCGCAGCGATAAGGAATAAATTGAAGTCCCTCGAAGAACAAGGAGGAGGTTGTGCGGAGAAGAAACCAAGACTGCTAACTAATTCCTTGCCTCCTGGCAACAAGGATCATTCTTTGATGGGATATCAAGAATCAGACTGATAGAGGTGTTATAAACCTGTACAAGGAGTGAATCAACCACCGTTACCTGATCTTGACACACTGTTCTTTTCAGTGGTGATGATACTCTGGACCTTACTTCTTCGCTCTTACCATCACTTCTACAGGTGGCGACGACTGAAAAAATGGCTTGATTTGCATCACTCTGTATACATGAATTTTCCATCATTTCATCTACTTGTGCATGTTTTTACTGTGTTGACGCTAACGATGTTACATCCCGTGAGTAAGTTTTGATACGCTTCCGACAAAAGCACAACAAAGGGAATGTAATAAAATTAATTAATAATTGTATTCAAAATAAATCTTAAATATTTTTAAAAAGCAATGGGCTAGCTAGGTCTGCATGATTCCAACAACTGGTCAGACTTATACTTGAAAATTCTAAAATAAACAAATCAAAAGTACAATCACACTCAATAATTTAATTAAGATAGAAACATTATTCAATATGATTCCAAAGCCATTATAATGAATTTAAAATATTAATAAATCAATAATCTTGAATTAAAATTTTTATAACTCATGACATTTTCAAATGAAATTTATGAAATATAAATAACTCATAGAGAGTAAAATAAAATTAGATAATTGTCCCAAATAAAACTTTAATGATTATTTATTCATTTTTTTCATATATTTTTTATCTATAATATCAATAAATAATTTTAAAATATTTTTTTAAAAAAAATAATAAATCTAAATCAGGTTTCAGATATAACAATATAAAATTTATATGATAATAATTAAAAAGAAAAGAGTCAGAAACCCACCTCTTTGAGGATCATCTCACGATGGCTCTACCCATTCTGAAAGAGGAGGGAGTCTCTATTGGTTTAGAACTCTAATAAGATAATCTCGAAATTAATTTTTAATTAATCTAATCTGATCTATTTCCTAATTTAAAGAAGTTAGTTTAGGTTTAAAACTCCTTTTTATGTCAATCTTTCATCAAATCTAATGAAAAAGGAATTGAATATTTCACTCTATATGAAATATTTTTTTAATGTTTGATTAATTTTAAAATGAGTGATTGTTCAAATTTTTTTTTTTCTCGAATGATACCCCTTTCATAATTCTCAAATAGTCATCCTCTATCTCAAAAATCCCTCCCAAAAGTTGTCATGTATTTTCCCTTCCAAAACAAAAAAAAAATCCTCCAATTGTTCACGATATTTTATAGGTTGGTTTTTATTCACAAAAACACTGTATAGTATTTTGAAAAATATCATATAGCATTTTGTTTTTAAAATATTTTATTACAAAACACTATACAATATTTTGTGGATAAAAACTAACCTACAAAATACAGTAAACAATTAGCGAAATTTTTTTTCTGGATTTGGATGAAAATAAATGATAACATTTTGAGATACTAAAAATAGGGGTGACTGTTTGCAAATTATATAAAATAAAAACATATCATTCCGAAAAAAAATTAAAAGATGATAGTTTTTTCGAGCAATCGTCCTTCTAAAATTATATGGTATTTAGAAATTTAAAGGAAAAATCACCTGTGCTCCAATGTCCTACTCGGGAAATCCCCCGTGAGTTGCTTTGACATTGTGCGATATATTATTTATTATCTGCATCAGCATCTGGAAATATTGTTTTCTGCCGTCCAGCTCGCATCCAGTCACATCCACCGTTTGTTCTCCGTTGCGTATGCATCACATAAATAACATGTAAGAAGTAAGGCTTAATGAATGAACAGTCTTTGACTTCGATTGCTTGCCACAGAGACTAGCTGCCGGAGAACAATCGCTTGGATTCACGATTCCTACACGCATTTCGGTGTCAAAAACATATAACGACTTCCGGTTTGCTATTATCATCATCCGCTCGACATAAACTTCGTATATGATTCCCATACCCTCCTACGAATGAATGTGTACGTAAATCTGGACGGTAGATTGAGTTCCAACTTCCGGTGTTGGTGAACAAATATATCGTGACTGTTGAGTCAGCACGGTTTGATTCACGGGTTGATGTCGGGAGTCTCCTGACGATTGAGCTGGATGCCGAGGTCGACCGGGTCCTCACAACGGGGTGCTGATCAACGTTTCACAGTCCGGATGTTGGTTGATGGCTCGCCGTGGGGACGTCGATCGGCGACTTTCGAGGTTAGGGGCGTTCGCAGATCGGGAGCGACCACCTTCCTGCAAAAATGGCATTCGTCGGGTGATTTTCGATTGTGGCCTCTCCGACAAGCAAGTTAGTGGAGGGTTCAATTGTTCCTCATCTCTTCCCTTTTTTTTTCTCTCCCTCTTGCGAACATCCACCAAGAGCTTTTATACAATTGTATGGAGCTTTTATACAATTGTATGAGGGTCGGTCGTACGCGGATCGACGTGATGGGCGTGTCAGATAGTATCTCGGTACGGGCTCTGACCTGACGTGTGGGGATGGTGCCGTCCCAGGTTTACTAGGACGAGACGTATTGGCCGATACCTTGGGGTACGGATTCTGACTTGACGTGTGAGATATCGTGACATGTGACACATTGGAACGGATTTTACCATGACATCGGGCATCGACCGTGATGTGTCTTAGATCCATAATGTGCCTTATCATCTGCTATCCGCCTCTCACGGCCCCAAGCTGACGCCTGCTCGGTCTTCCGGTGACTATTCATGTCGGTCGCAAAATATGAACTCCTGCAGGTCGTTCGGCATAGGACTGTCACGACGACGGGACCATTGGGGCCATTCGACAACCACGTTGCGGGCGCAACACGTCGTTCGTACCGCTTCTTCCGAAAGCTTCCTTGTCTACTTTTTATTTGCCACTAAAAATGTCTTATCTCTGGTGGCATGTCACCCGTTTCTGCTTCGGTTCAATTCCAAGCGATTTCTGACACCTAAAAATAATGGTCGTCGTCCATCCAATTCATCTTTCCTTCCTTCCTTTCTTCCAGCCGTATTAATTATGCACAACGACTTAAACGAGCAAGAAGGATTCATAAATATCTATCGCTTTCTGTTCGTATACTTTGTTTTCAATCGTTTGATATCAAAGGTTAAAAATTCTCGACGTAATCTTTTTTTTTTTTTGGGGGATAAAAATCATAACCAGAATAATTTTTAGAATTTTGTTTTTTATTATATTTCTTTGATAAAATCGAATAACTCTTAGAACTCTCCCACTCCACCTGTAATCTTATGACTATAAATAAGCGTAGAAATTAAAAATAGTCCACGAAATTAGACGACCAAACGTATTTTCACCGAAGAAGATCTCGTCGTCTCCACGCAAAACAAGAAGACGGCATCATCCAAACCTAATCAATCAAGACGTGGAATGATGTGATAACATTCTTGTTGTCACTCGTCATGTCCAGTTTCTTCTCATCTCGCCCGGCCAACTACTCGCTCTCAATCTCAAGCCTTAAAGCTCGCATGGAGACCTCACAACTGGTGTTCATCGATAGCTTCTCCTATCGTCAAGTCCCACGCCACTCTCGACCACGGCCATCGCTCCTTGGGAATCGCTCCAGCTGACGGTGGCTCCCCCATCGACATGGATCCCGAGTCCTTCTCCACGCGGTGGATGAGCAGTAGCGCTGACGTCTTCGACTTCAACCTGCCCCTATCTGAATCTTCGTTCCTAGTCCATGCAGACCAAATCTTCGCCGATGGTCTCCTACTGCCGCTTCACAGCGCCACTGCACCGAAACTTTCGGCAGCGTACGATTGCTCATCGAAGTCCCTTCCCTCGAGGAGTACCTTCTGCTCTTCTCCTAGTAGAGCCGCTTCCTCGATCTCTTCACACCTTCCGGTATTCCTCCAAGCCAAAGCCACACCCAGTTCGGCCAGTTCATGCTCTTCCATCGATCTCACGCCAAAGAGTTGGAAGCCCAAGGTGCACTTCTTTCGGAACTGCACGAGACCTTCGAAGAGAACACTGCGGAGGTGTTTGTGTTTTCTGATGCCCTTGTATAAGAAGGTGAAGTGTTTGAGATTGGTTTCTTCGAAGACGGCGAGGAGTCGGAAGGACTCAGCGGGCGGTTCTCCCAAACCCAAGACCAGTAATCCCTTCTCGAGCGTCGAGTGGTGTCGCAGCAATGCTGATATTTCGATTCACGACGCGATTCTTCACTGCAAAAGATCAATTGCAACTCCAAGCGACGATGCTTACAGTTAGTTCTCACTCCTCCGTCCGAGAAGCGGTGACTACACCTTCGGAAACTGCCGTGAATTGCTTATTTCTCTTCTGCTTCTACACTCAGAAACTACTCCGGAGTTTCTTCTTCTGATCAGTGCTTACGTTGGTCTCTTAGTATTCAAGAAGAACATGCGTGGAGAAGACAGTGAGCAGAATCCAAGAAGAATAAGAGACGCTCTGTAACTTATTTTCTTGTGGATTCTTCATGTACTCTCCCAAATGTCTACTCACCCCAAAAAAATGTTCCCAAATGTCTCATAAATGTTGAGTTGTTGAGAAAAGAATTCTTGTGCTATATACTCTTGAGTTCTTCCCTATCTTCTATCTTGAAATTGGAAGCCAATGATTGCAAACACTCTTCATAAAACATCGAGAACTATATTTTCTCAAGACTTTTCGTGATTGAATTTCAGATTAATTCCATGAGTTGTTCGATACCCAAAAAAAAGAAGACTTTATTGATAGAGGATGAGTGCAAAAATATGATTAAAAATAAATTCTTACATATTTATAATACTTTCTATTTTTCACCCTTTTTGTAACTAAGGTTAATGGATGATGACAATGAGTTCATCTGAAAATATTGCAAGTGTTTGTATTAATAATGCATAGTAACTAAATAAAGATGAAATGATTTAAGGTACCTTTTGTACCATATTTTGGTTCTTTGTATTTGAATCATAGTAGGATCAATAGATTATCAAATTAGGGTGTTTGATTATTAATATAGAAGCAAATGTGACTAAATTAAAAAGGATTGTTAATATACAAAAAGGTTATAAGTTTGGATGAGTTTTTATCTTATTATCTCTTCCAAGAGTAGCTTAGAAGAGCTCTCTACATAGTTATGCGTTTGAGATGCAAAACCGATGCTACTAATAAAATTTATCAAGCAAGCAGTTGACCATGCAAACTATGCATTTTTGTGTCCACAATAACCTATTGATGATGAGCTTATTCTCATCAACCCTACCTAATTCAAACCATGTGAATTATAATTTAAAAGGAAGAACAATTTTTAAATAAATATTACCAAAATTAAATATTGATAAATATGTGTCAAACTAGTCAAGGTTAACATATATTAAATATCAATTCAATAAAAAAACTTAAACTTATAAATTATTCTTTAAAATAACTTATTGATGATGAACTTATTATTATCAACCCCACCTAATTCAAACCTTCTGAATTATAATACAAAAGAATATTTTTTAGATAAATATTATCAAAAATCAAATATTGATAAATATGTGTCAAATTGGTTAGGGTTAATATATATTAGATATCAATTCAATCAAAAAGCTTAAACTTATAGATTATTCTTTATGAATACTTCAACATCTTCCCCTATTCTTATGGGTTAGTTAAACCTAATCCCCATCACACACATGAGTTGAGTATCTTTCCTTTAGTTTTCAGGGTTTAAATTAAGTCTTTTGTAATGTATGTTATGAGGTGGTTCATTTATCTACCTCTATTAGTCAACATCTGCTAGTGCCATTTATCTACTTATTGCATTGCAATCGAAATGACCAGGGTTAACATATAACATGTAAAACACTAATTTAGCCTAAAAGGTTAGGTTTATATGTTACATGTCAAACCTAATATATGAGTATCCTCTATGTTCATCTCTCTTCGTCTAACATATATGAATATTTTTAACACATAAAATGATGAGTATAATGACATGACTTGTCTCGGTTTTACGTTATCATTTTCAAGCACGTAACTGTTTAGTATATAGATTCATATTAATTGAAAGATTCTTTTGGCATTCAAATGATGTTTTATTTTATTCCAGTGAGACATTGCTTGATACAAGAAAAATCAATTCATTTTATCCATGCAAGAACTAAAGAAAAAGAACATATATAGTGTTGAAAGAGAGAAAAGATTTTTAAAATAAAAAATATAATAATTAATAATTAAATAATATATCAAAAAATTAACGTAAGATTAATGTGGTTCGAAAACTCTCCAACTATATCTATAAAAAAAATTAAATTCTTCATTATATAAGATCATTTACGAGGTCTTTTAAGTTATTTAAGTACAAATCCTCTTTTGTATCTTTTTGTATAAATCATGAAAAAATTATTATTTTTCCTTTGTCCTCTTTAAAAACCCTAGAGGATAACGGAAGAGCACCGTATTTCTCACATCTTGCTCTACTACGATGATGATGATCGATCGATCGCTGTAAAAGTTGGTAATCTTAAAACATTTAATAGCCCTTCGATGCTTTTATACGTGTAGTTGACTTGGTAAAACGCATCGAGCAATCAGGAAAAGCTTCACGGCACCAAAGCAAGAAACAGTTTGATGGAATGAATGAATCATGAGATGGAGAAGTAATCATCCTACAGTTCCGAGATGGCAAAAGCAAAGGCGTTATCCTCTAAACGCCATCCGACAAACTTCTTTGGTCCATCCACTTCACATCCTCAGCACTGTGCAATGATTTAGGTCCCAGGCTTCTCCAAGAACACCGAATGTGTGGCTCTTGTCAGCCTATCCTTTGCAGCATACCCAAAGGATGAAATCAAATATTAATTGTCAGGGCACGCAGACAATCGGAATGGTGTGTCCCGACGTAATGTCAATTTAGAATCTCACCATATGATACAAGTCACTTTTCAGTTTGCGAGGCATGCATGGATGTATTACCCTTCCATGGGGGGGCTCATTAGAGTTGCAGGTCCCTACAAGTTTTGTCCGCATTTAGGGAGAAGATAACAAAGACAGCTCCTTTCAGGCCATGCATTCTGTCCCCAGAAGAAGGATGACAACACAGCTTGCGCAGCTTTCAGATTTAGCCCACAGAAAGATGCTGCCAGGAGATGGGTGTGCAGGTTTGGACCAAACTGTTCAAGTGGGAAGAGATGGACTTCTCTCCGTCTCCTTCACATCTTCTCTTTGTGGGCTCGGTGTCCTCCGGCGCCTTTATCTTCTCTGGTCCTCCTTATTCATTGCAAGAGTGTCATGCTTGAGTTGAAGCTCTCCTTTGGTGCCCATTAAAACAAACACAGGCAATACATGCTGGTGTTCACGACATATCACATCATTGTAGCAAATGAAAGGAACTCGTCTGAAAGAAACCGCAGTTTTCAGACTTGTCTCGTTTACTGGAAATAATATTCAGCGCGTTCCAGTGTTGGATGTTGAGGACAGTAAATAAATAGGCAGTATCATTATAGTAGTCCACTTGTGGTGTATTGAGTGCCTTCTAATCTACCACATTGCTTAGAATTCATACTTAGTCTGTTTAGAGGTAAGAGTACAAGTTAGTTAGAAGTGGATTCTTTGCAAATAATAAATTTGGGACGGTAGATGACACATAATTTGTTACAGTATATACATTTGTTTTTATCATGATAAATGGAGTTACATCAAAATGTCAAGATTTTATTCCAAAAAGAAAAGAAGAAAATAAAAGGCAGCTATCATGCTGTTTTTTTTTCTTTTTATCAAAACAAAAAATATTGTTATATTACTTCAAACCATCCTGGTGCAACCATTGTGTGCTCCGCTCATCAGAGCTAAAACCTCAAGCAACTCAAGAGGATAACCTAACTTCCACAAAAAAAAAAATCAAGTTCTCAAAACTTGACCTTAGAAGCACCATTGTTAGCTTCTCTAAAAACATGAGCAATAGACACTTGTTGAAAATATTCTATGGCCAAAAATACATTACTAACACAAGTATTCACACAGTAAGTCGAAAAACCAAGGAGGCAGTTCCTGCTTGGTAAAGATTGGAACCAAGCCCTCAGCATCCACTTCTATATGCAGCTTTTGGATTCCTTCTTCCGGAGCAGCATTGATTCCCTCTTCCGACGCCTTCATCTCATTTCCCATTGCTATTTTTTTAACCCCAGTCACTCAAATGATTTGAAGAAAAGAGAACATTTGAACTGCAGCTTACTTGAAAAAAGCCAAAATGTGCAACAAAGCTGCTCCCGTCCTTTAGCAATGATCCAAAATTATTCTGGTTGTGCTATCTTGTTCAGTCAAATCCTTGACAAAGATCATATGAGATCCAAAACTCGGGCATAAGTATTCAAAATGATAAAATGAGGGTAAACTCCCAAGTATTTGGTACAAAACAATGCTAGAAATATCTTTTTTTGCTGCAAAGACAATCTGAAGAACTCTAGGAACCAAAGATTTACAGTGTGATACAATAATAACATGTCTAGCTGTAAATAATCATTTGGCCGATGGTACACTGGTACAAATTCATTTCTTGTACAACATTATCAACTATTTTGTCTTGAGATATGCTGCAACAGTTCTGAAGAATTTTGGCGGTGCAATGGAGCATCATCAGTTTCATCTGGAATCTCTGAAGTACTAGATGATGGCTTGGCGCCAACAGACATCAAGTTTTTGAACCATACACCCTGAAATCGAGGGCTGCCTCTGTTCGAATTGCTCAGGGACTCTGGAGTGGCCTGGGAATTTGAGGCTAGACCAGCCATAAATCGGTATGCCACTTTGCTGGCACTGACGATTTCTGTTTTTGCTTGCCTCAGCTGCAATAGTAGCCAACAAAGCAAGGAAAAAAAATTGGGCTTTCCTCAGATAAATGAAATTAAAGAATTAAAAAAACATGAAGGTAAATTTGACTCATTTTGAGGCACAATCTTCTAAAACTTTAAAGATCAACCCACAAGGAACTAGTGAAAGTCTACCATAACTTAAAAGATCAGGATCAAGAAACTCCATGACAGCTGTAATTTTAGCCATAGACCAATAGGTCCTTAAGATTATGCATAATCCCACTTAAGACCAAACCCATTGGTTTTCCTGAACTCAAAAGGCAGATACAGCCCATAAGATCATTATTCACTGAATTTATGATGCAGCAGTCTTCGTTTGTCTCTAAAAAGATATGAGCTGACTTCTTCAACAGCGATATTGCTATAAAGGCATTTGTGCATGTGAGGATTGTAAGTAACACAAATTTAAAAATCCAAACAATTAAGATTTAGTGAGGTAAACCTAGGAGCACTGTGAGAAACAGTTTGCTAAATTAAACATGAATCTTTAATATTTATATATTGCATGTGATATGAAACCATATGTTTGGAAGGAAAGATATAATGCAAGGCCCTTCAATTACAAAACAAACAACGAGATGTATAAGGCTCAGAAGATACATCTATAAACATGAGGAAAAAATTGCAGCAGTGAACAGTGAGTTTGGAATAGTTTCCTACCCGGAATGCTGCATTCCCTGCAACTACCACTGCAGTATCACCAGCATTAGCAAAGCGATTGACCCAACCTGCAAATGTAAAAACTATGAGAGCTTATTGTAAATAAATTTCAATAAATAAAAAACAAAAGAGTAAACAAATTTCAGATGATATCAGTATGTCCCTAAAATAGCTAGTCATCAATAAGTACTTGCAAAAGGAAAGTCAGACTTTCAAGTAGCCATGCCGTTATGGACATAAACAAAAAAAAAAAGAGCAAATGAAGCACATTTAATGTATGCATTCAAAATTTCAACACTATGGAATTGCACTTGTAATTGGAGCAGAAATCATGATTAAACTTCTTAATCAATGGAAGCAGCTTTCTTTGAGGGAGGACTGAACGACAAAATTGCTCCTTGACAGATCAAAAAAAGATGAATTAAATTCTCATCCTTATAACTTAGAATTTATTTTTATATTCATGTGTACCTTATATACATTTTATTCTTATTTAAATACAATGAAAATACCACTAAATTAGGATAGAAATCCTAAAATATATATATTTTTTTTTGCAATTTTCAAGCCTTTCTTGGATCGCTGGTATGTACTGATGTACCAGTATATGATATGATGATACTGATGTACCATCCAGGAACTGATTCCATGAATCGACATGGTACAGAGGTCCTTGGTTTGCATAACAACCAACTAGCAATAATATATGCAATACAAGTAGGATATTGCCCACCTCAAGTCTATCAGAACTGCTGCTAATAGTTGAGAGGACATTGACATTCAGCACAAAGGAAATTCTGAGTTAATTAATTCCCTTTTTTTTTTTTTTTGCAATTTTCAAGCCTTTCTTGGATCGCTGGTATGTACTGATGTACCAGTATATGATATGATGATACTGATGTACCATCCAGGAACTGATTCCATGAATCGACATGGTACAGAGGTCCTTGGTTTGCATAACAACCAACTAGCAATAATATATGCAATACAAGTAGGATATTGCCCACCTCAAGTCTATCAGAACTGCTGCTAATAGTTGAGAGGACATTGACATTCAGCACAAAGGAAATTCTGAGTTAATTAATTCCCATTTTCAATTTATCAAGTATTACATATATTAAGCTTTAAAACTAAGAAAAGGACATCATGTGAGAACAAGGTTTGACTGCTTCAACTAAACAGGTATTATTTACCAACATTTTGCAATTAATAACATTAACCGCCTATAGTAGCATTCGGTTGATTTTCCTAATTAAATCCAAGCTATACTCCACGAGATGATCCCTTTAACCTATAACACAAAAGGCACTATCCGATATCACGGTTATAGAAATAATAACATTGCACATATGTTGGAAAAGCATTTTTGTTTCCCACAATTTCCAAGTATTTTTATAACCAGATGCAAGGCTTATATTTTGGATCCCTACATAACTCTAAATGACCAAATTATGCATTTTTTACTCCAATACCAGAGAAAAGCTTCCATCTTATCATTACCTCCAGTTTCATTGTTATTCGTGCGTAAATCTTCATTTGATTGGTTCTTTGTTATCACTTATCACCATGTTCTCTCTCCTCCATATCTATTCTCATTGTCTCACCATGACTTGTAGATACAAATATAATGCCTCAAAATGCATATACAGCAGTTTCAACTGCATCTGGTCAGACCAATCAGCTTGCAAGTGTAGATAATGCATATGTAGATGCAAATCATAAAGTTGTGCAACTATAGCAAATTATCCAAGGAACTAACCAGATCTAATGATATTTTTTCCTGAGAACTGTCGTAAGAAAAGAACTAAGAGAGAATGAGTATGCAAGTGCAAACCAAAAACAATAAGACAACTTATCATTGATCTGGAATTTGATCTACAGCAAACATTCAACCTAAATTACAAGTTTTTCAACCTAAAGAACAGAAAAGAAATCAAAGTGCTGTTGGAGCATATGTCCGAGGGCCCACCAACTCCATTACGAGCATGAGCATAAGCTTATGCTTGGTCCATTGACCGTAAGCACTGTACAAACAGTGGTAGCATCTAGCTCTAGGCGATCCAAAGCATTATCGTTGTTTACATGTTATTCTCTTAAAGATATTTAAGTTAACTAGTCACATGCCATTCTTTTAGAAAATTTTCGGAACTCCAACAGCATGCTTGAGAAAAATGTCAAGACTTCTTCCAAGGGTTGATGATGCGATTTAGCTTAAATGACATAAATCAAGGTTTAGGTTAAGCTTGCTCTAGTGTAAGTGATACGTATCTCCTTTTAGTTAATCTTATTATTATTCTTTTGTGTGACATTTTAATAGTCAATTCTGCCTTTTGGAAGAATCTGGTTGGATATAATTCGATTCCACTCAGCTTTCGGTTACTGGTTTGTGGTGAATCTAGAGATAATAAGGTGAAAAGATTGAAATTGGTACTTTAACTGCCAAACCCTTATTTTTCTCATTAAAAAAATGTCCAAGAAGTGAACATTTTGCCAAAAATGCATCAAATGAGAAGGAATTTTGCAGATTTGAAGTATCAAATACTATAAAAAGAAAATGAGCAGCCTATTTATATGATGACATGAGTATTGAGACGAAAAAATTGGTTCTTTACATAAACTTCACTGTCATCTCTCTATGCTATTGTTAAAACATGCTATTACTCTGTACCCAAAGAACATATTGCTCTCCTTTATATCAATAAAAAAGTAGATTAGGCCAAACTATATTTCATCATAAAACCAATTGCATACAATTGACGTAAATGCCAACAAAACGGTAATCCAAAGAACATATTGCTCTCCTTTCTCTTATAATTAAGCTCCAGTCCCATTTTTCTATACCTATTTTGTTATTCATTCTGTACTAATTTGGTTATTCCTCCCTTCGTGGCAGTCTTTCATCCTAGACAACCAATGATTGACACAGTGGATGTGATGCCAACTAATTCAACAATTCCTTGTTGAACAAGAAACCAATGCAAGTTTGAATATTGATCCAGAAGTCCAAAGCTCAAGTGTTGGCTTTCACTATCAGAGTTGGAAATTAAGCTGAATCACACTTCATCGTCAAAAGATCTCATGGGTAGATCTATCAGCAGAGCAAATTAATGCAACCTAATCCCGCTAAACAGATTAGTGGAGCCAAGCTGCAGTCCAATCACAGATTAGTTGAACAAGAAACCAATGCTTGGAGTAAATGGGGCCTGTACATTTTTGGAACTCTCATATCAAGTTTTCATCATTATCTACTGCATCGTACATATATTTATGAATGAATGTCTTTTGAGCAAAATTAATTGCTACTATATCTTAATTTTTTGAAAAAACTCGTTTGTCAGTTTAATGTTATCTTAAGAGTACAAAACAGGACCACGCTGAGATGGATAAGATACTGCACAAATATAATTGACCACATCTAATTCCTAATTAGCATCCAACAGTGACCAGGGGTCACTTCAAACTTAATCTGGATGTTCAATTTTCCTATTTAATTGTACAAAAAGTTTAAGTAAAAAGGTCAATCACCACCTATTGAAAAGATAAATGTAACTGATTGACGAAAATTTATTATCTTTTTAAGGGTCACCTTAGACTGAATAAGCATTGGCCACCTCTGATGAACAGGCAATGAGCCATCGGCCTGCAACTTGACGCAATGAATATAATATATTAAACAAAATATTATTTTCAATTTCACTGTTATCATTTAATTCCTGGAGAAAACATCTGATCACAAAAGAATAACCTCAAAAACTCTAAATATCTGGGTAAAACGTGAACAAGGTACAACCTGAAAAAGTAGATCACAAGAAGATTTTGCTAAATATATTGATTCCAAATCACAATAAAAATGAATATATTACCTGGAAGCTTTGGAACACCTAGCCTTTCGCAGAAGGAATCACAAAAGTGATTGCAGTTCTTAGATAAAAGATCATATGAATGTCCTGGCCATGCTTGGCCAAGCTCTCTTAGAACCTGATTTACTTTGAAAATGGAACAATTTGTTTCCCCCAGGACAATACGCTCACGGTAGGTATACATAGGATTTCTACCTGGTGGACAACTGAAAACTCCAGAACCTTGTTCGCAAAACCCAAAAGACCATTCTTCATCTCCAAAAACCTGACAAATAAAAACATCATGATGAATAAAAAAGCAAAACAGTAAAATTGCTATTGAAGTCAGTGCAGCCTGGATATAAAAATTTTAAAAAAGGTTTAAAACAGGCTAATGATGGCTACAGTTTTTACTCATGACCCTACCATCATATGATAACAGAAAAAAATGGATCCACATGAAGATAAAGCAACAAACTGCATGAAAACAAACATACCAAACACAAAATAATGAATCAAATACAGAATAAAGTGTGAAGAGCCATAACATTCTATTGCAAGACAATTAAAGCAAATCAGAATGTGTATCCTATCAGACTAGAATTACACACCAATCTGAAGAAGCCATCATTTGTTTCATTTTCTCTTTCAAACCACTACAACCTTGAGTCATATTGTCCCCTTACTAATGCGCACATACAGAAGACAGTGCTACAGTGAACAACCCACCAAAATATTAAACTATTATACGGCCCACTGCAGATGATTACAAAGTTAAATCAAATTACCAGGTTCCTTCCTGATCATTGGCAAAACTTTTAAGTAATCCCTAATTTCTAAAGCACTGGGAAACAATAGCATTAGGAAGATAATGGAAACTAGAAAAGACCCACATTCGCAGCTAAAACTTGGCCACTCGAAAAACAAAACTGTGTATGCCTTAACATTCACCAATCATAGATGTAAGAGCACCTATTTAATTAACTGAGCAATAGTAGTCCCAAATGAAAGAGCACCTCATCTCTAAGAAATAATAATCCCTGCATTTATCCACAATAAGTTGTCCTCACTGATCACATAAACAAATTATTAAACACCATTATATCAATTTCCAGAACATCAAACCATCCAAGAGCATCCCATTGTGTGATCGCACAAAAAAGAGATACTTTAACTCAGTTAAATGTCAGCCATTAAATATTCTTAAGTTTTATTGCAACCTATAAAATTAGCAGGGTTCATGAGAAATAAAATTAAATACAACTAACAATTCTATTAAGAATAAAGTAGGCTATATAGAGATGAGTAATAAAAGCCACATAAAAGTTGCCAAGAATAAAATCTTTGACATTGCATAAGTTATCTTATAGGTGTAAGCCCATGATGAAATATTGAATCATGAAATCAAACATTATGTGAAGGAAGAAATTTAGTGGAAAACTACATGACCACTTTCTAGGCAGACTTAGATGCATGTACTAGCAATGTTATTGTCACAGCACAATAAACAATTTAAAAAGTTTCAGATGAAGGTAGTACTATCATGTTTAGAAGAAAATGTTGGTGTATGAAATGAAATGACCATGCATGCCAAAGACTTGACTTTCACAAACCAAGCAGGGAACATTGAAGAATCTTGATATAATGGAATATGCCTATAGGATCATGTTAAGCAGCTCACTCTCATCTCAATTCTATCATTAGTGGTGCCCAAAAACTATAAGGTCACTCCCCTGCACTTAAATGATTTGAGTTGCAAAACTAGTCTTTTTACCTGTAGGCATAGTCCATATGGTCTGGACACCTTTAATTTCTGAATCACTTCTTATAGTCCAATTAAAACTCTCTTTCAGACACCATTGAAAAAGTTTGCATTTTGTCAATATCTGAAAACTAAAGACAAAAGCAGTCTCTGGTACCAATCATGTTCCAAGAAAAATACTCAATTAAAACGTTTCAATATAAGAAGTATTAAAGTCAATTGATTTGAGTTACAAAACTAGTCTTTCTACGTGTAGGTATAGTCCATATGGCCTGGACACCTTTAATTTCTGAATTACTTCTTATAGTCCATTTACAACTATCTTACAGACACCAGTGAAAAAGTTTGCATATTGTCGATATCTGAAAATTAAAGATAAATTAGTCTCTAGCACCAATAATGTCGATGAACCAAGAAAAATACTCAATCAAACTTCTCAATATAAGAAGTATTAAAGTCAACCTTTTTACTGGCAGAAGCAAAAATGCATTCTACAAACAACATTCAATTGGGTCTGCATTTAATATTCAGAAATTCAACTAGTACATGGTTTTTTGTGACAATGAAGGAGCCATCCATATTAGCTTTGCCCTTCTTTTATCCGACCTAACTCTGATAAACATAGTCATGCTCAGAAGACGGTCTTAAGCAAATAAAGCAAGCAATGCAAAATATATCACTTTCCATATGCGTAAAAGTAAAAGTCTTAGGTGTCATTTGGAAGCAAAGACAACCCAGAATCGGCTGCTTAATGCTGCATTGTTAGTCACGAAAGTTACTGAGAAAACTCAGGGTTTAGTTTTTAGAACCAATCCCCACCATTACAACGCCAACTTTCTCTTCTACGAATATTCCACCACAACGCGTGCCGTGTCTTTCGGCCACAACTACATTTAACACCAATATGTGATCCTTGTAAATGGATCATTAATGCAACAACCAGACTTCTCTAAAAGTTTGACATTGTCACATCTCAACCGCATCAAGAAAAGTCATCAAGATTTACCAGAAATAGAACTCTGATCATTCATCGCAAGTTTCAACTTCGAGCACATCGCCTACGGCAAGGCAGAAAAGCAGCAACATCAACTGCTAGTTCGACCACAGATGCCATCTAACAAGACTTCTCAGATCTCTGTTCATCGAGTTGGTTAGGGTTCTTCCGAAACAGCCGAAAAAAGCTCGGGAGAAAATAATCCGAAAGGGAAAGAAAAAGAATCGCAGCCCAGGACTGTTCATGTTATTGCTTGAAGGACCTAAGCGCCTTTCAGATATCGGCAGTACCAAGGCCAGAAGCCTTGATTTCTCGACCCACCAGCCCACCCCACACAGCGAAAACAAAAGAAAGCGACTTGTAAGAAGAAAAGGGGAAACGAGGAACTGAGGAAGATGAAGAAACCTGAATGGCGCTGTGGAAGATGCCGCCGAGGCCGATGCGATCCTTGAAGACGCGGTTGATCTGGAGGATGGTGTTGTTCGTCTTCTCCGATCCGCTGTTCGTCACGTCGTACACGTGCAGCACCACCTCCTTCATCCTCCCCCAATCCCCTTCTATCGACCTCTCTCCCCCTCTACTTCTCCCTCCACCCGACACTCCCTCTCTCTTTCCCCCTCTTTTGCGAATCTACAACGAGGAGAAGACGAGGAAGCATTATAACTAAAGCCGTAACAGAATCATATGGGAAATATAACAACATTCCACGGAATCCCTAATGCGAATCCTGATGATCTACCTAAACGGGGGACCTACCCCACCGCTGCTTCCAATAAAAAGAAAGGTATTTGAACGCGTAAACTCCAGGGCGTGACCCAATTTAACGGTGTCATCACCAACAAGCAACGTTCCCCCGACGCCCGTTCTTTCGCTCTTCACGAGTTCCATTTCGGAATCCGCAGAACTGTTCCACGGCGTTTTCCCTATCTCTTCGTTATGTTATTATGTGCATACTTGTAGTGCGATCAATCGTTCTCAATTTCTCTCGTAAAGATCTTTTTCCCAGATAATTAATACCAATGGTCTATGATTTCGGAATTAGTTAACTTGGATATCTCTCGTTGAGATGTTTATCCGCTTTGAACTGGAACGAGATTTGATGGCAACGTTCGGGTGAATCAATGCAGGGAGTTACGTCACTTGGGGTTCGACTGAAAGAAACGGAGTTGATGCGACAAGTTGGTCTTGAGAAATGCGTTTGGAGGATCCATGGATATATGGATTGGGCTACAAACATGGAGGTCAGCCTGCGGAGTTTTGGAAGGCACCGCTGGGTTCTTTCTTCTTTGACTCGTCTTAGGAATCACCTCGATCGATGGCACCTTTTCAATGCATGGACAGGAAGAAAGCCAAAGTTGATTTCTGTTTAAAGCAATCCAATATTCTTAACACCTGCGAAGCGATTTCATGTTTGCCTTGCAAGGCATGCCTTCATCCTTTACGTATCTGCCTCATTGTTCCCTCGCTTGATGCATCAAAAGCCAGAGACGTACCTTGTCGGCGACATCGATCGCCAAACGATGACTTGTGCTTCTTTCCCGTCTCAAACCCTTAGCCCAACACTTGGCAGCCAATCTCTTTCTCGATCATCTTCGGCAGCTTGCGTTTGCCTTCACTTCATCGAGACAAACCAAACAAGAGGCCATTATGCGAGACGGAAGACAGCAATATCTCGTTCGTCGACAAGACTACTTCCATGGGTACCTCTCTGTGCCAGAAAACCTCCGCCGCGAGGTGAGGGTCAAAAGCAAGAGCAAATGGCTCCATCGTCACCGCTGTCTGATTTGATTCACAGATTCTGCTCATCTGTCAACGAGAAAGAACTGAGTAGATTAGAGAAACTCTTGTCCAAGGACTGCATTTTTGAGGGCTCGGCTTACTCGAAACCCTTACAAGGAAAGGTAATCAAACAGGTGCAGCTACGGCATCGAACAAATAAGGTACTCCATAACCAGTACGTTTTTCCCTCTGTGAATGTAGAGGATCAACCAGTTCTTCAAGGAACTCACGGAAGCCATGGGAACTCATGTAAGATTCGTCATCGACGGGGTGTACGAGGGGAAGGAACTAACGACTGCAGCAACGTGGCATCTTCGTAAGATTTGCAGGTTAAGTATAGCCACCAACACTCGCTCGATACAGGCTAAAACAAATGTTGTGCAGAGTGGAACAACCAGGTCATCCCTTTGACGAAAGGCTGCAGCTTTTTCAAGTGTTCTAAAGATGGCGAACTGCTGCTCATCAAGTAGTCATCACCCACCAATCGTGCTACAGAAAAATCACAAACTGGCGACGAGAATTCCAGCTAATGATTGACACGTTTATGTGTATTGCATTGCAGGGAAGCTCGTGTCCTCGTTGAGTCACCTGTGAGATCAGGATATCTTATTCTTGTAAGCTATTCCATCAACTTATTTAGAGTCTCATTTAAATTCTTGTGTCATTTGTTCTCACCTTTTAGCTTGTAACAAAAATGGAGAGTAACACTTGCAGGGGACGCTGAAACGTATCATCTCTCTGTTTGACAAATTCCCGAGAGTAGCTGGATGTATATTTCTCTAACCCTTTATCAACCTATTGAAACTGAGGACTAGAACATTATCAAAAAGCATTACTGATCGATTGCAATATGAACTGCAGGGTACTTACGGAAGCATGATGTGCTGCTTCATTATATTTGCATAATATACATGTTTTTGCGGCCTATGATCCTTCCACTCTTCGTGTACTACACAAATCAGATGGCATGGCTTCAACTTAAATTACCACAAAATATTCTACAGATGTTCATAGATTATGTATGGAAATTACTATTAATCATCATAAAAAGGTTTACGTGAACTCCATCTTGTGATTTTTATCTCTCAATATGTAAATATACAAATTCAAGAGGACATGCTTCGAGAAATCTAGATCTAAGCATTAGATCTGCTAATGTGGAGTCCACGAAGTCCAGGAATGCCACACCTGCCACTTGGATGGGAGGTCATGGAGATGACACTCGAGAAGCTCGCTTGTGGACTTGGCGAGCAGGCACTAAGCTTATCGTATCACTGTAGAAATGTGGGCGTAGAGGAGTGCTTCATAGCGGTGCTACAGACTGCATCTCATGGGCATGGGAAGTGGAATGACTACCGAACACACAAGTCCCGCCGCCACATTACACCATAGAAGGCTCCGCTTTTTGTCAGTAGACCAGTACGTGGCCACCGACGGGGTGCGCGCCCGTGAGCCGCCCGGCGTGCCGGAACTTAGCGGGGCCGGCGAGCTCAAGTGGGGCGAACCGTGGGAGACCGGTCCTTGCGGCCGTTTCGTCTCTTCTAAGCGAATGGTACGTTACTGATGTATGTTCTGCACACGCGCGATAGTGTTCATCTGATGACCTCTGGCATGAAACCCAGTAGCGATATAACGCCGTATACTTAAGCAAACTATTACCATCCTAAAATTGGACACGTGGATAAAACTCTATCGGTCATCTCACATATTTATCATATATTTAATAAATTTAATTATATTTTTAGGGGTTAATAATATCCTAATCAATATAATATATTAGAAACAAATCCAAACTGAATACAAATCTAAAATACTTCAATCCCTCTTCCAAGCCTATTCATAAATGAAAATTTTCTTATCAAAATTTATAAGCATCGACAACACACATAGCAACAAATATGGTATAAGAAAATAAGTTTTCTTATCAAAAATTATAAATTATTTTTAATCAATATTTGATTCAAATACATGATAACGTAGATAATTCTATTTATTTATAGAAAATTATAATATGAGATAATTAATGCTGGGCTACATATATTTGCGTAAATCATATGCTTATAATAGAATAATTTAAAATATTTTTTTTAATAATAAAATTTGAACATACTTTTTAGCAATATATGCATATCTAAGGTTACATATCAAATGATGTTTTAGCAACGATGACCATACTATATCCCCATGATAAGGTTCGGAATCATGCTATAATATAGGTAACATATTTATCCCTGAGTAGTTTCTGACAAATACTAATGTGTAATTCTCATTAGTATCCTCTAGATCACGATTATACTAATTAGTTAACTGAGACATAATATATCATATGTCAAATAATTGAATATTAAAAAAAAACATTTAATGTAATATATTTTAGAACTGATTTTGCAAAAGATTTTATAACAATTTGCAGGCAAATAATAATTTCAAATAAAATTTGCAAGATATATACTCTTTCATAGGTTGTAAATATATAATAATGTTCCGATAATTCCTTTTGAATCATAAAGTATTATATATTTCAATAAAAAATCATACAAGCCCCGATATTTATCATTACTTGGAAAACAAAGTAGAGCAAGTCGTTCCAATACTTACTTTGGTTGTAGAAAATCAAGATTAACATAATAACCAAATTCTTCTTCTTTCCCTAAATAATATAAGGAATATAACTATATATTTATAAATTATACTAATTAAGAAACCCTAGAATACCTTTTTTTAAAAAAATATCTCTAATATTCTAATTTTTATAAATTATTTATTCATAAAACATATAATTATGTGTAGATCTTTAAGTATAATATAGGATATTGCATTCTCCCCTCCAACCAAAAAGTTTAGTCGTCTAAACTTTAAATCAAAAAAAGTATAATTATCTTATAACATCGTGAATTCTTTTTTTTATTATTATAACTTCTGCTAAGTACATTTGATTCAAAGATTTCTTTTCTCTACAATACAAATAGTTCATTCCTTATATAATAAATCTTTTTTCAATTGTGTTAGAGCAATTCAATTACACAATCATATTCTTGAAAAAATATTCTTTAATATTAACACATGAAACAATTATAAGCTTCAACTTTATAACCTCATAGGATGAAATATATCTATCACTTAATTTGTTTCCAACTCTAAATCTCATGATAGAGTTTTTTTTAGAAAATTTTCAAAACAATGATTTCTAATCTGAAATTTCAATTTGTGTCTCTATATACCCAACTCCATTTATAACATTCTTTGAGAAAATTTTAAAAATAATGATATCCAATATGAAATTTCAATTTATATCTCTATGGTATAGGGATAGTCTCCAAAATTTCTTTTGTTAAATATCAGATTTTGATGATAAAATTAATTGATAAGCTTGTGATCTAATATGTATTTTGAGTGATGCAGGACTAGTTTCAATTATGGAGAGATAATTTGATTAAAATAGGAAAAATCAATGTTGGGCCGAAGTAGAACATGTCAGAAGATTGAACATCGAGCCAAAGGATCGGTCGACGTGTCGATAGAAGGTTTCGTGCCATAAGTTCGGGCATCGGGTCAAGAAGATCGCACATTATGCCAAGGAGATCAGATGTTGCAGGAATATAATATGTCGATTGGGCAATATGCCGTAGGAACGGATGATGAGCCGAAAGGTCGGACAAAGTGCCGGATGAACTAATGACATGTTGGATAACATGTGATTAATACTTTGTAATAATTGTCTAGATGGAAATAGTTTTAGTTCCCTTTTAGAAAAGAGGAGTTTATGGATTCATAGGTGTTGGGAAACCTTGGGGAGTATCACATGCACAGCGGAAAGTAGAAATAAAAACTAGTTTCCCAAAATAATTTTATCGAATTGTCATATGAAGATCGGGAGCGTAAAACTCGATAAAACGAAAACTGCATAAAAAGTGTGAGACGTTCTCACCTAGGAGAACTCATATATCTTCTAAGATCATATATCCTAATCCATAGATGAAGGAACTCTCATAAACACCTCTATAGTAGTGATTCACATGATGGACGCAACGACGCACCTCCTCACGCAACACGTTCTTTTCTTGTGATCGAGCACTACCATGTAGCAGCACACATGGAGGGATCGGTCCCTCTTGCTATCCTCTTGCACCAGAGAGGGGGTAGTCGGTTAGAGGAAGAAGGGGGCAAGGAGATGAGAATGGTGGCAACTAAGGGGTTCAACGTATGACCCTTTTAGTCCCAACTTATATATATAAAGAACCTCATTTAGTTAACCCTAATGAATCCTATCTTAATGGGTATTGGATCTTCATCTAATAACCATTCTAAGCTCTATTGGGTCTCTTCCAATGATCTATTAAAATATAGGCTTATTATATATCCCATATTTAATCCTCTATTCGTCGCATTATCTACCATATGTGTGTGACCCTCTAGGCCTAATACTAAGTTGGCTATGAGTTGCACATGTCAGAACTCCTTTTAACTTAGTGAATTATTATCCTCATAATAATTCACTCAACTCATTGACTATATCTGCCCTTAATTACCGTATATCTATTATCCCTCATCCATCAAATGTTAGAAAATTTGATCAGAGTATCACATGCATAGTGGAAGAATAGAAAATAAAAATTCAGATTTCCCAAAGAAAAATATCTTATCGTCGTGCAACGATTGGTGTGCTAAAACCTGTGATACCGAAAACTATATGTATCATATGAGATGTATTACCTAGGAAGATCGTATATCCTTGAAAAATCCTAAATTTATAGGAGAGGATAAATAAGGTCAATTGTTATCTTCTCTAGTGGTGATCCACATGGCAAATGGGGCGATGATGCTCATCAAATCACAGCACGATCTTCCTCTCCATGTGCACCATTATCAAGAAGGGGTCGACCCTTCTTGTTATCCACACACCCCAAATTAGAGCTATCATCTAAGGGTAAGAGGAGAGGGAGGAGAATAGGAGGGGTGGCCAAGAGGAGACTACTCTATGCCACCTTTTGGCTCCTTCTATTTACAGATATTCCTGTCACTTAAATCTAATATATCTTGCTATATTGGGTATTGAATATCTATCTAATCACCAAAGCCTTATGAATTAGTGGATCTTTATCCAATAATCTCTATTTACTTTTATTGGGTCTCACTCAAAAGATTTAATAATTCATGGGCTCACTATATATCCAATAAGATAGGCGCTCTAACGGAGATCTCATATTCGAACATCTACTCGTCGTAACACCTACTATATGCGTATGACCCTCTAGGCCCAATATCGAGCTAGTTGTGAGTCGTACCTATCAGAACTCCTTATTACTCGGTGAATTATTATCTCCATAATAATTCATTTGACTCATCAACTATAGATGTACTAGGCAACTATGTCATAATCCCCAGACGATACAGGAGAATCTAATCAATTGGACCTATCTATCCTCAATTATCATATATCTATAGTCCCTCATCCATTTAATATCCCAAAGACCATATATCAGGCATGACATTGTCAGGCCCATATGGAATCTATTCGAGTCTCGTTCTAATCGGATTCTTCTAGAGAAAATTTTCTTTCTCAGTCCAATTGACCATAGCTAGGGATTTGTCTAAGTAAGAACACATAGGATATTCCTCTCATGACACTGAGAGCAGATGATCCTCTATCGACACTCAATTACCCTCGTAAAGTTGGCTACCACTCAATCACATTTATAGTAAAAAAAAGATTATTTTTCATATTTGAAACATAATATACACCCTTTAATATAATAAAATCATTATCTTTATATGAGATTATGATGATGCTTTCGTTCTCTACTTAGTGAATAGTATTGTTTGTCATGAAAATTATATCATTACCTTTATATTAACAAAGATAGATGAATTTGATACAATCACTAGTGCAATGATGTCCACATCCAAAATCAACTATCCAATCAATAATATTCTTAATTTATGTTAGTAAGGCTTTGTCACGTTAGAGGTGTAGAATAATAATTTAAACCAAGAGACTCTTATCTCTAGATTCCAACTTGTCAAGATTAATTCTAAATAGATAACATCTACAAATGTATATTTATCAAAGTCCAAAGAGTTCAAGATCCTACAAGTATTTGTCCTTTTGAAAAGTTTAATATAGCTTTTTCTTTTTTACTTTTACCTTCATTTTTTCTTCTATTTGATTTGATATTAGACTAATAATACCTTATTACTACTATTTGAGAAATAGTTACACTTGCATTCCCTTTCTTCACACACTTCGGTGCGAGCGTCGATTGGCAATCGAGACACTCAAGAAGTAAGCCCTATGTTGCCTCACTATGACAACGTTTATCTCAGGATCAAACATCTGAGTCATCGACTACTCGATATGTCTGGGTGAATTCGTCGATGGTGAGATGGTCCGGGTGCTCCCCTAGTGCCACCATTCATTTCACGTTAGGTGCATTGACTAGTGGCTTGCATCGCACTCTTCCTACCCGACTTGTCGATGATCATTGCTCGACAATGGCATCGATGATGGGGCTGAGGTAGTAAACCGCTATGATCGAACAGATGGTGCTATAGTGGTGGCAATGGACATTATGCCCAGCTAAAGCTGCCTTGGTTTTGTTGACATGGGGACTCCTAATTAAAATTCTTCATGTCAATTCTTCAACCCCCAATCATAGCTTGTCACTTAGTTGTTTGTGAGGGATAAGGCCTTGCCAACATGGTGACCGCACAAGTATAGATACAATAGTGGTCCTAAGGGGGAATATTTCACTGATAATGCAAAATATTTTTTCAGACCCAATCCGATATAAAGTCCACCAATTTACTATTACACAGGTCGATTATTATTCACGTGTCCCACTTTTCACCTTTGTACTAAATTGAGCGTTGACTTGGTCGAGCACCCCCATTTGAGCTCGGTCTTTGTTAGCTCCTTGACGACAACTGGCTGAGCCATCTCCTTAGCTACCTTGGATTTGTTACACACATAGTCCTGAGCAGTCGAGTCGGGCTGAGTGGGACATCATCGGCATCCATCTGAGTGGGATGTCATCGGCATCCATCATATCAGGTTGTAAATTTGTACGTCAACTAGAGAAAAAATATATTTATGGGTAGTTTTGTTATTAAATATCAAATTTACTGTCTATATGTGGATTAGAATTTAAATTAAAGAAATCAAATATTTATAATTTAATTTTAATTGTTGTCAACTGGGGTGTTAGATGTACTTTCGCCACTTTGATGGACTTCAATGCATGAACTTTAACCATTTAATCTGCCTTTATTTTTTAATCTTGCATATGGTCTCATCGATTAAGTTCTGAAGAAGGCTTTTGAATGGATGAATTCTTAGAACGAGAAAGGAATGAAGAATGAAGCAGTCAGCACTCAGTTCAGCCCATGCAAGAACTAAAGTTCTCATCGTCACGTCGTACATGTGCAGCACCATCTCCTTCGTCCTCTCCCAATCCCCTTCTATCAACCTCTCTCTCTCCCCCTCTTCTTCCTCCCTCCACTCGACACTTCCTCTCTTTTCCCCTTTGTAGATTCTCTCTCTCTCTCTCTCTCTCTCTCTCTCCCTTTTTCCTAAAATATGATATATTTTTTTCCCTTGCCTCTGCCATCGCCTCTGCCCTTAGCTGCCTTCACCCTAACCCTTAGCTCTATTCGCTCCACTATTTTCACCCCATTACTCGTCATCCTTGCCCTACCATCTATGTCGTCTTTGTCACCTTGATGAAAGGGGATGCAAGCGAGGGCAAAGGTGCACGGGCCCCCCACTCTCCATCTATTGCCCTTGTCCGCCCTTGGCCATGTCTGGCTCTGCCTTCACCTAACTGCCCTCATGCTCCACCAGCCCTCGCCCTCACCCCGTATCATCGCCCTTGCCTCTCCTATCCTCTTCCTCTACCACTGTTATCATCCTCTCACATGCCCTTGCCCTCGTTGTTCTTGCCCACTTGCCTTTGCCCTCGTCATCCTCACTTGTGCGCCTCATCCATGACCACCTTTGCCCAGGTCAACGGTAGGGACGATGGATACGGCGGGCAGAAAGATGAGGTTACTCTCATTGGCAATCCCCTCCACCAAGGTGACAACAAGAACGATCGGAATGGCGAGACAAGGATTCCGGGTAATAGGTTTAGTGTGGCAAAGGGACAGAGATAAATGTGAAGATAATGGGATGGACACAGATGTAAAATCATCTTTTAGAAAAAGAAGACTGAGATTTTATGAAAAAGGGGATGCTAACTTCGAATTTTTCAAAATAAGATTTTGTTTTTGGAAAATTATCTTTTTGGAATCCATTGAGCTTTTCTACAGTGTTTTCATGATCTATTAGTTATGTTATGTTACGTTGCATACTTTAGTGCGATCAACGATTCTCATTTTTTCTCATAAAAATCTTTCTTAGATAATTTATACTAATGGTCTATGATTTTAGAATTAGTTAAATTGAACATCTCTCGCCTTGAACTGAAATGAGATTTGATGGCAACATTCGAGTGAATCAATGCAAGAACACATATCACTCTTGTGGCTCGAATTGCAAATTCGATTAAAAGAAGACCGAGTTCAGGTGCAATGATACGACAAGTTTGTCTTCGACAATGTGTTGAGGATCCATGCATATATGGACCGGGCTACAAGTCCATAAATATTTGTTGGGTCATATCCGGTCAATGTGAGAGACGGGGCCCATATTTTTTCTATACTATAGAATATTTAAATAATATTCACCTATGACTTTATTTTTCATCGTAATTCTAACTTGAACGTCGGAAGAATCTGATTGAACATTTTTCATCCAATCTCGATATTCGTACAAGTGAGCTCCTCCATGAGCATTTAGATCGTCTGCTCAATCATCCTGGATCTTTTGCACATATGATCTAAAATTGAGTTGGGCTGAGTAGGACATAACCGACATCCACCACTACTATCATACCGGATGCTAAAACTTATCATCGAAGTCTATTTCTCTAACCTATATCAACATATTAAAACTGTAGACTAAAATATTATAAAAATATTACTAATCAACTGCAACATGAACTGCAGGGCTCTTACGGAAGCCGGATGTGCTACTACTCCATTACTACGTACTTAAATGACTACAAAGCAGTATAAAAATATTCATAAACAATGTATTCAAGTTACTATTAATCATCGTAAAAAGGTTTATGTGAACTACACCTTGTGACTTTTATTTCTCATTTATGTAAATATACAAATTCAAGAGAACCTGCTTGGAGTAATCTGGATAAATCATTAGAACTGTTCATGTGGGAGACACGAAGCCCACGCGTGCCACACCTGCCACTTGGACAGGAGGTCATGGAGATGACACTCGAGTAGCGAGGAGGCACTAAACTTATTGTGGCACTGTAGAGATGTGGGCGTGAAGGAGTGCTTCTTAGTGGTCGCATGCTGCAATCACTTGGATCTCACAACGCAAGAATCCCACTACACTGCAGAAAGCAGCACGACTACATCCCATGGGTGTGGGAGGTGGAATGACTACCGCACGCAAAAGTCCCACTGCCTCGCACCATAGAAGGGTCCGCTTTTTGTCAGTAGACCAATATAAATAGGACAGGGTGTGAGCCAGTGAGCCGGCCGGCATGCCGAAACTTAGCGGGGCCGGCGAGATGCTCACGCTTCACGGAAGGAAGTGGGGCGGAACGTGGAAGTCCGGTCCTTACGGCCTTTTTCGTATGTTCTAAACGAATGGCACAACACAAAAGTACGCTCTGCACATGACCTCCCCTGGTATGCTATCAGTTCCTGTACAGTTCCCGTGGAGTGCACTATGTATGGCATCAGCAATGTTTATATTTCACTGGTATGCTATCAGTTCCTGTACAGTTCCCGTAGAAAATTATTGTCCGTCGAATTTAATGAACCCTGGCATCGGCATTTGACTATTTCAATACTTGTACTTATTTGATTAGGTCAGAAGAAAGATGATCGGAGTGTATCGTCTGTCACGACAAGAACATACTAAAAACGGATAAGAGATGATGATGACTTCTAAGTGTTCGAAGAGTTTAGGCCATGTCATTTAAGATCAATTCTTGTTGGGATTAAGCGTGTGAATCCTTCTTAAATTATGGTCGAGGGTGATGGATCATTTGTTGAATGGTGGTGCGATCGAGGAAAAGTCGAGAAGTTGGGTTTCTGTGCACCATTATCTTGTGTGACTTTTCATGTGTGTATTGATTTGAAATGGCGTCCTATGACTAGTCGTATCAGCAATGTAGCTCCTATGTCATTGCTTTCCATATCATTCAATTGATAAGGATATTTAATCTCATATTGATTAAGGAGTAGGAGAACCAAATGCTCATAAGTCTGTTAGGTCACCCTTACATTTAGAGGTGTTTTTTGGAGCTCACGAGCTTCGAAAAGGAAAAATCGTGCTATTAAGCCCATTGGCGGCTCAATGATCATGACCAAGCATGGGGCACTTGATCGTCCTTATTAACACCTTTCTTAGTCTCACTCATTAAGTATAAACATTAGTTGGAATGATGCGGAGCAACAGCATGTCCACCCGCCCTCGTCACAGGGAGGTGCCACTAAGAGCGAGGTTATCTCCCACACATAGTGCACCCTCTTGTTATGAATTTGCTTAACTCGAAATACCTAATATGCTGACTCAACTTAGGGCTCACTCAAGGCCCAACTTCATCACGAGCTCCGAAAGGGAAAAACTATGTGGGTAAGCCCATTGTCCAAAGCAGATAATTCCTAGTATGCTTACAGGGCTGCACAATTGGCAGACCGATCAAATATTAACTTATTAGCGTTAGAATGAGAGCCCCAAATGTCATAAGAATATGGTGATGGAGTTTTCCACTAAAGATAACATTGGTGAAGTAAGAGGCGATACCCAAGAGTCTCGGTGATGCTACCTGATGGCGGTCTCACTCTTAAAGAGAATGGGTTATCTCCCACACATAGTGCACCCTCTTGTCATGAATTTGCTCAACTCGAATCAAATACCTAATATGCCGACTCAACTTAGGGCTCACTCAAGGCCCAACTTCATCACGAGCTCCCTAGTATACCTACAGGGTTGCACAATTGGCAAACCGATCAAATATTAACTTATCAGATTGACGTTAGAAGGAGAGCCCCAAATGTCATAAGAACATATGGTGATGGAGTTTTTCACTAAAGATAACATTGGTGAAGTAAGAGGCGATACCCAAGAGTCTCGGTGATGCCGCCTGATGGCGGTCTCACTCTTAAAGAGAATGAAGCTGAAGGTCCCACTCACTAGTCCTTAGGACTTTGGCAAAGCTCTGCATAGCACCACTTGAATATCCTCCCCGGAACTAGGCTAGTGAAGCAAAGGCCTCACAAGTTTGCACCCAAATGACAACAGGCCATTCAAGATGAGCTAGAGAAACTATCAGAAGTGGGGTTCATTTCAGAAGTCCAATATCCCTAGTGGTTGTCCAATATTATCATAGTTAAAAAAAAAGCTAATGAAAGTTAGAGGATGTTGACTACACCAACCTTAATCAGGCCTATCCAAAGGACAACTACCCCTATCATGGATCGACCAATTAGTGGATGTCACGTCCCACTCACTAGTCCTTAGGACTTTGGCAAAGCTCCTTCTCATCTTGAGCCAACTGAGCAGTGGGGTTCATTTCAGTAGTCCAATATCCCTAGTGGTTGTCCAATATTGTCATAGTTAAAAAAAAAGCTAATGAAAGTTAGAGGATGCGAGTTGACTACACCAACCTTAATCGGGCCTATCCAAAGGACAACTACCCCTATCATGGATCGACCAATTAGTGGATGTCACATTGAGGCATAAACTCCTCACCTTCATGGATGCTTTCTCGGGCTACAACCAGATAAGAATGACACCCCAAGACCCGAAGCACACCTCCTTCATTATAGACGAAGACATATACTACTATGAGGTAATACCCTTTGGACTAAAGAACACAGGAGAAACCTACAAAATAATAGTTAACAAGACATTCAAACATCAAAATGGGAGAAACATAGAGGTATATGTGGATGATATGATAGTAAAAGGTAGAACATCTAACACCCATTTGTAGGACTTGGCAGAAACATTCCAAATATTGAAGAGGTTCAACATGTGTTTGAACCCCTTTAAATGCGCTTTCAAAGTTGGAGTAGGGAAGTTTCTCGACTTCATCATTCACTAACAAGGGATAGACGTCAACCTAGAAAAAGTTGAGCCATTATTGAGATGCAATCATCGTAAATCGTGAAAGAAGTATAGCATCTTATGGTTGCTTGGCCGCGCTAAGCCACTTTTTATCTTGATCGGGTGATAAGTGCCTCCCCTTCTTTCGAGCCTTGAAGAAACCAAATGACTTCATTTGGACCAAGTAATGTCAGGAGGCCCTAGAAGGGTTGAAACATCTCCTTTCTCAGCTCTCGCAACTTACCTCGCCTACCCTAGGAGAAGTGCTGAGTTTGTATTTGGCGACCACCAAACGTACCATCAGCTCGGTGCTACTATAAGAGGAAGATTGGGTTCAATGACCCATCTAGTAAGTCAGCCACGTGCTAAATGTGCCCAAGAAATGTTACCCTCCTATCGAAAGACTAGCACTCACTTTGGTATTAATAGCAAGAAAACTATGCCCATACTTTCAAGCATATTCGATCTAAACTAGCCAACCCTTACAACAAATCCTCTCGAAGTTTGACGTCTTGGGAAGATTATTGAAATGGTTCGTGGAACTAGGGGAATTAGACATCCAGTATGTCCCAAGGATAGCCATCAAAGCTAAAGCATTAGTAGACTTTATATCGATGTTGACTCCCTCCCTCAGAGGTAGAGGAGAGCTCTCTACTGAAGGCAAAGGAGGAGAGTCATCTCCTGAAAGTGAAAGAGGAGAGCTCTCCCTCAAAGATGGAGGAATGAATGTTATCCCAACTAGGGCCTTATTGTCGATGACTCAGCCACTTCAGAAAGCGATGGACCTAACTTATACAAAAAGGCCGAAACAATCAGATGTACTAGCATGTCCTATAGTTTGAGTTCAAGATAACTAACAATGAAGCTGAGTATGAAGCCCTCATCTTCGTGCTCCGATTGGCTCGAGAACTCTACGTGCACGAGCTAGAGGTATTGCTGGTCATATGTGCCCTACAAGCTAATAACGTGAGTGATGACACATGTAACTTGATACGTAATCTTTGTACTTATTATATTTTGGTATTTATCACTTTATATTGCTTGTTATATATATATATATATTGTGATGTTCTTGGAATAATGCAATGAGAATCAAATCATGATGAGATCACGATAATGAGACCGATTCGTCTTTAAACACATATTCTAAATAATCCCTGTCATAGGTTATTCGAGAAGGACATCGAGATAACCGAACAGATTAGTATGTTGTATACCCGTCTATATTTGAATTATGGTAAAGGTTATGAAAAATAAGCATATGATTAGTAATTAAGAAATTATATTTAATAAAATTATAACTTATATTTTTAAAGTAATTATATGAAATAAGAAGGTTAACAATAGTAAAAAATATATCAATAACATTCTCCTTTATAAAACTTTGGAGCAAAGATAATAATATTCCCATTTATACCAATGTGAAAGTATCTTCTGGGTCAATTTGTATTCTGGGTTCGAATTATGATAATTGAGGGGTTATGAAAAATAAGAATATAATTAATAATTAAGAAGTTATATTTAATAAAATTATATTTTATAATTTTTATATAATTATATGAAATAAAAAAGTTAACAATAGTAAAAAAGTAAAAAAAAAAAGATATTAATAACAATCTTCTTTACAAAAATCTACCGACACACACTGTCCACTCGCACTGCTTTCTCGATCCCTCTTTTGTTTTCTCCCAGCTGTTGTGAGTCAATAAGTTCCAATTCCTCTTCCTCAAAAGAGCATTGAAGACTCACACCTCCAACTCTTGGTGAATAAAGTCGCACAAGCACTCTACAACGCTGCGAGAATGCCATCGAAGGAAAAGGAGATATTTTCCCAGAGAAAGACAACCCTAAGTGGCCTCACCTTCCCCAAAAGCCATAATTGGGATTCCATGGAGAGTCTCTTCTATCTTTTCTCTTTCTCTAAACATAAAAAAAAAAATTCTAGTCAAACAACACATCCTTAAGTAGTATATAAAAGATTACATCTTTCTTATTTTAATCTTAATTTTTTTTAAACATATATACTAGTTAACTCATTAAAATTTTACTTATTCTTAATTTTATTATAATAAATTTAAATGAGAAAAATTAAGAATAAATTATACGAGAAAGAACTTAGTTACATTCATATAATATTAAATTTTTCAAATACTGTCATATTGAATTTCAATTAGTTGTTTCATTAATATGCTAACCAATGATTTTTCAATAAATTTAAATTTATCTTCTATAATAATATAAATTAACTTTTATCATAATTCAAATATAAAATATAACAATGCAAATTGACCCGGAACATAGTTTAGAATGTTATAGAAACACTCAAAATATTATCTTTAAGGTATGTAACCCAATGTTTTAAATCCCAAAAATATTATAACAATCTAATAAATATAAAAATATTATTTCTCATTTTTTTTATTTTCTCATGTTAAAAGAGTTTATTAAAATGAAGTTAAAAATATTTATATTTATTTACAGAGGAGTATATTAGGAATATTAAATTTTAATAGAAAGTGACCATAAATAGAAGGGATCTACGATTTGGAGCGATCCGGAGAGTGCAGCGAGATTATGGAAAGAGGGAGCCGGAGATGGTCAGACGTTTACCAGATAAAATTTCACTGTTATGGGAAGTTCTAATTGGCTGCGAATGAGAGTAATTAGGAAGAAAACACGCCAAAAGATCTCATTCCATCTTCTCGTCCGAAGCGAAGCAAATCAAAAGTTATACCCAATTCCTCCTGTAAAGCCGCGCTTTCTCACCCTGGAACCCATCGGACTAAAGCTGGTATCGGCCGTGAATGAAGAAATCCCTAGTGTTAGTGTCACCGGCAGTGTAGCGACTCGCACTCTCTCGGGTTAATTATTTATTAATTTTTATAATTAATTATTTTAATATCTCGATTTTATATTTGTAATGGTTATATTTTAATCTTTATATTCATGAAAGTTAAATATTTAATCTCGTTTCTTTTCATGTCATTGATTTTACCGACAGAAATATATGATTTATTATTGATTTTTTTATTTCGATTTATTATTGAGCATGTATAAGTAGAATCGACGATTTAAAGAGAAATAAGATTAAATGTTTCACTCTTGTAAATATACAGATATTAATATAATATTTTATGTAAGAATTAAAAGAGTTAAATTATAAATTATTTTATAATCAGCTATTTTAGTATTTCGATTCCTACATTTTCATAAATTATATTAGGATCTCTATATTTACGAAAGTAAAATATAAAGATCCCTATATAGGATTAAAAAAATAATTTTATAAAGTTAAAAATTAAAAAAAAATTGTTAAAATAATTATTTAAATGTTTTACTTTCATAAATATAAAAATTTTAATATAATTTTTAAAAATATAAAGATGAAAATACTAAAAAAAATTAATTATAAAAATATTCTATAATTAGACAAAACGATAACTAATTACAGAGAATATACTCTATAATTAAACCCTCTCTCTGTCTCTCTATGTCACTCTCTCTCTCTCTATATATACAGAATAAGAGCCGAGCCTTGGAAGCATTCTGTTTCCGATACATCTCTACGACAATGGAGCACTCGGCGCCAATAGTCCATGTAACACCTCTTCTCCTTTTGTTTTCTTTTTCCCAGTAATCTTATCTCAAAGCTTTGATCCTTCAAACTCCGCCTTTTCTTGGTTACGTGCAGGTGTTGATGATTTTAGTGCTGTGGACGGTGGTAACAGCGGCGTTCATAGGGACCGCTGAGGGCCACCGCCACCACCGGCGGGGCGGTAGTGCGACGGAGCTAGAAGTCTTCCACTACGCGGCGGCGGGGGCAGGAGGATGCCGGGCCCACGTGGCCAGCCTGACGGACTTCGGCGGGGTGGGCGACGGGGTGACCTCCAACACGGCGGCCTTTGCGGCGGCCGTGGCCAACCTCAGTAAGGTCGCGTACGACGGCGGCGCGATGCTGGTGGTGCCGGCCGGCAGGTGGCTCACCGGGCCCTTCAACCTCGCCGACCACTTCACCCTCTTCCTCGACCACGACGCCGTCATCCTCGCCACTCAGGTCCGCCCCATTCCCCCACCTTCTCCTCCATCTATTTCTATTTAGAGTACATGTTCATAATCGTTCATGGGTTGTTTGCCGTTACGATCGCCTTTATCATCTGACGTTGTCTCCATCCTCAGTGGTGGTTTTTGTTTAGTAGCCCTTCTCATCGAGTCCGTTCATCTGACAGCCCTCGCCAGATGAACGGTGATGATGAAGAATAGTCTCGTCACTGGTGAGCCCCACCAGAACGTTACACAGCGATGGAATTCTATTCCACCGTTTTCTTCATCTCATCTCGAAGGAGAAATCACAAGTCTCGATCTTAGATGATTAATCCGATGTGCATAGTCACCGCTTTGGACTGATGAGGGAAAAAAAGTGAACTAAGCCACTAAAACTCTAAATTTGTCTTGATAACATTATTTTCTGAAATATTTACAATTTGTATGGTGGAATTTTTACTATTTAGTATCTCTCCAAATAAGAGTAATATTTATTTTTTTTTTTTTTTTTTTTTTGCTTTTGCTCTTGAATGTAATATCCTTATATGTGAACATCAATAATCTTGGATCAGAATCCACATAAAAATTTCCTTCCAAATTCCAAGATCTTGAAGATTACACCCAAAGTTATATGTTTTAATTGAGAGAGGATCCTCACTTTAACTCAAGATGCTTAAGGTCATATGTCTATTGGTTTGTAATTAGAAAATGGCTTCAGAAAAGGGTTAGATTAGGTTGATTAAAAGAGGGCTTTGTGTGTTCCTTCTATTTTATAAAATAATATTATAGGATAAAAGGAACATCGTAGTTTTATATCTTTTACAAAATAAGAATACTTCTAGATAATAGCATTTACACTTACTTTCCCAACAGTAATTGAATTAATTAGAAACTAAATTAGTATAAAACTAAGCATGAAAAGTATGCACTTTTTGCATTCATTAACACTTGGATATTAAGCATTCGCTCAGAGTAAACTTTCTTCAAGCAGTAAACTTGTGACTATGCTAACGGCGATCAACAACGAAGGAGGGAATGAGTCAAAATTATAAAAGATAAAACTAAAAAAAATAATGTCAATAAGGAAGAAGGTTTAATCTAAACATTGATTCCTTCCAGCTTGCTTAGTCAATAGGGACACATCACTTCAATCATTCCTGTAGACTTTGCCATACTTTCCTAGCTATGCATAAGGTCTTATAGATCTAAGTCAAGAAGTGCTGATTCATCGGTGACTTGATTGGCATATTAGAGTTGATCTCTGTGGCTAATAAATCTTATGTATTTTGTCATCATATATTCCTTTTTGGTTCACTTCACGTCTAATCCATTGAAGATTTCATGCATATTCTAGTCGTTGTTATTGATAGTTGTGTAGAACTATTACTCTGAAAAGTAATCCATTCAATGGAGAATGACATTCTTTTCGTGTGTAAGAACTTTAAGACTAAGGCTTACAAGTAGGAAAGGATGCGAGGAAACTAGCATAAGAATGGCATGCAGTGTGGACCTTAGCCTTACACTAATTTTAGTCTTGACCATCAAAAGTTAGGTGGCTGTTCCAATCCGGCTAACTTTCTTCCACAAAACTGCTGTTTAGACTCACAAAGCAGGAGAACCACACTCTCTCTTGATGCTATAACTTTCTTTGATATTTTGTAGGAAAGAGTACTGTCATTCAATATCTCAGTGTTTTCTTTTTGACTAAACCTTCTGGATCTGTGTAGCGAACTGTGTTTCCTGAAGACAGGAAAACACTATTAATGCTTCAAACTTAGGAGAACAAGTTAAATTCCAAAAGTCTGTCTTTTAGAATAAATTTCTACTCTGCAACCCCATTTTATGGCTTCTCACACTGCAACTTGGACAGCATTGCTCACGAATTGCATGGTTGAGCAACTAGATTTACTTTTAGCACAGTTTGAGAAACTCTTTATTTTTTTCTTTTGTATTGGTAACTAATAGAAGTTCTAAAACTATGATCTTTTGTTCAATCTGTATCAACTAAGACAATTCATATCATGGTGATATGCTTGTGCAGGATATCAACGAGTGGCCGATCATTGACCCTTTGCCCTCCTACGGCAGAGGAAGAGATTCGACTGGGGGTAGATACAGTAATCTCATCATGGGATATAACTTGACCGATGTGGTCATAACAGGTATTATATAAGCTGCATATTTCCATTACTTCTACTATATTACTTCCTTCTAAATTTATAATGTTTGCGTCGTATTGTCATTCCATAGTCCCCCAAAGTTTATGAATAAAAAATTTTTCTAGTCAGAAACGATAACATTTAATTCATTTTCTGATGTTTTATGGTGCTTTGATTGATAAAAAGATGCATATCATCTAACTTGTTTGCATCATAGATGTGCAATGGAATACAATTTGTTTGCAACGTACCATGTCCTGATGCTAACTAAGTTTTATTGTTATTTTTAGGGAATAATGGAACTATTGATGGACAAGGTGAAACCTGGTGGAAAATGTTCCATAACAAAGAACTCAATTACAGTCGTGGATACCTCATTGAATTGGTGTACTGCACGCAAGTGCTGATTTCCAACGTAACATTGGTTGACTCTCCATCGTGGAATGTCCATCCAGTGTACAGCAGGTTTATATTAATAATCTACTTTCAGAGCTCATGAAGCTTTCTTTTGCTTTCCATTCTATTGTTACGATCTGGTGTTAACGTGAATGAATGCACTGTACAGCCAAGTTATCGTCTCAGGCATCACAATTCTTGCACCAGTCGACTCTCCGAACACTGATGGGATCAATCCAGGTGGATATCGTACCTACATTTAGTTGGGTTGTAGATTCTATGTTGCTGTTTCAATTGATTGTTTTTGGTGGTTTCTCTCTTCTTCGCAGACTCATCCTCCAATGTCCGCATCGAGGACTGCTACATAGTCTCAGGCGATGACTGCGTCGCCATTAAAAGCGGTTGGGATGAGTACGGGATTGCATTCAACATGTCAAGCCAACACATAGTGATCAGAAGGCTCACCTGCATCTCCCCCACCAGCGCTGTCATCGCCCTGGGAAGCGAGATGTCGGGAGGAATCCAAGATGTCCGGGCCGAAGACATCACGGCCATCCACTCCGAATCCGGCGTCAGGATCAAGACGACCATCGGAAGGGGAGCTTACGTGAAGGACATATTCGTGAGAAGAATGAATCTGCACACCATGAAGTGGGTCTTCTGGATGACGGGCACCTACGGGCAGCACCCGGACGACCAATTTGATCCGAAAGCCATCCCGGTGGTGCAGAATATCAGCTACAGCAACGTGGTGGCCGAGAACGTGACCATGGCCGCGAAGCTGGAGGGGATTCCCGGTGCGCCCTTCACCGGAATATGCATCTTCAATGTGACGGCGGAGGTGGTGAAGTCGAAGAAGCCGATATGGAACTGCACCGACGTGGAGGGCGTATCGAGTCACGTGACGCCCACTCCCTGTGCGCAGATTCCGGATTCTCCAGATCGTATAACGAATTGCCCCTTCCCTGAAGATGTTCTACTTGTGGATTGTGTTGGGCTAAAGGAGTGTTCTTATCAGAGAACCAAACCATGAGTCGAGATGCTTTCTACATCCAAATCGATGAAATAATTTATCTTTGTTTACCTCTTAATGGCATAAACTATGTTGTCCTGAAGCTTGGCAGATTAAATTGTTTGCCTTGAACAATGTGCTTAATGAATCTTTTTTTATAAGTAATTTGAATTTATTTTTATAAGTACCTTGCTCACAGAGTTGAAACATATTTACAGCATAGTTGTTATCAGTAAACATGGAATCTATCTCATACTTGCGGTATATTGACGAGTAATAGGTCAATAACAATCAAATCCAATCCAATATAGCACTCAGCTAATCCAAGTCACAAAATATATTCGACTTCAAATGATACCTTTCCTCAGATGACATCTTCCAACAGGACTGTAGGAATATGGAAGAAAGCAGCGGTTAGATTCCTGAGTGCAAAATTCTGTCTTGGATATCTTGGTAGCTGTTTTACATATTTTCGAGCATTTTCACTTGGAAGAAACCCAAGGCTCGAGTCATCTGGTGAACCTATCAGCTTTTAGAATCACTGAAAATGTTGTTAAGAAAAAAGGAAAACCAAACAGTAAGTAGAAAGATAGTCAAGAAATTCTCAGCCTAATACCAAAGGTGCATTGGTAGAGGTTTCAATTCAGCATAATGACACATTGGAACAGTTTTCCTTTTGAAAACAAGAGACATAAGAGAGTCATAGTGCAATCCTTAACAGTAAGTTCCAATCTACAGCACAGCGTTAACCACCTGGTTTCTACCTCAATCAAATAACCAGGCAACCATTTTCAAAGATTTTAACTTGTGAATCAAACAGAAATCAAAACATGTTAGCACAACACTATCAGCAAATTTATTTGATTGAATATTACCTTTTAAAAGGTACACAGTTCCCTCTTCCATTGATATAGAATAGGAGGAAGGATTTCCCTCAACAAAATAGAGGATTTTCCTCAACAGAATAAAGAGATTTCCTCATATAATTAGAGAAATCTTATCTTCTATCATGCCCCAGCAAGATGGTGCTCCTGACAATGATACCAATCTTGGATCGATGCAAAGAATTGTTTATAAGTGAGAGGGCTGTTGCTGTGAGGGCACAGGCGTTCCCTTCGTTCTCCTTAAGTTCGTCCTTCGTTCTCCTTAAGTCCGCCGACTGTTAACAGATCAGCGAAGACTACCGCGATAAGGAAGATGAGGATTGACCGTGGAGCCTCTTAGGAATATGACTCCCTCAGCGCATTGGTCGCTGGCTAAAGACAAGAGCTTCACTGCTCTGATACCATGATGGAAAGAATAGAGAGATTTCCTCATATAGTTGGAGAAATCTTATCTTCTATCATACAGTAATGTTATGATAAACATCGGCATTTCATCTCATAGAACTCCATGAGAAATTTCAAAGTCTTACCTCGGTGATTAACCTCAGCTGCTGAACATAGTCTCTCCCAGGAAACAAAGGTTGCCTGGTTACAATTTCTCCAAGTATTCACCCTACCGACCAAATATCAATTGCAGCAGTATACTATGAGCAAATAAGGAGCAGCTCAGGTGCTCGGGACCAGCGACATACTCTGTCATCATATCTGTTTCAGAAGTTGTTCTTGCTAATCCAAAGTCTCCTATTTTAAGGTCACGATTTGCATTTATGAACAAATTGCCTGGTTTAAGATCACGGTGCAAGACATTTGCTGAGTGTACATATTTCACGTAGTATCTGATATAAGTACTGCAGGAATGCCAGGAAACGTTGATTTAAATACTAGTCTGAAGTGAATACCAATCAGAGTGAAATGGTACATCTCCTTAAGAAGTACAGCAATTACGAACCAGGGGCATGTGAGCTTCATTAGTATCAATTTACCCTACGGATCGAGATTAAAACTCACAAAATTTAAAAATATAAGAAATTACAAGACTATAGACTTTGAGCCATGGCCATGAACATATAAATCACAAAAAGATTCATTATTACCAAGTTCAAGAAAGTTGCATGCCAGATAATAATACTAACAGTGCTATGTCTGTAATCTTTAGAAGATTATATTGAGTTGAGGCGAAATCAACAAAAAATGCATCGTAAAATTTTCAATAGTTTCTATCCGAAAGCTTGTGGCAATCTCCAGAAAAACGACAATACGAGAGAGAGGGAGAAGCACAAGAGGCTTATAAATTCCAAAAATTCCTCATCCAACTTTCTTTACAACATGACTAAATCTTGAATCACGAGATGGAACCATGTCATTAGAATTGATACACAAATATACGAAACTACAGTTTCAGAAAGCAGTGATCATCAGTCAATGATTGATTGGAGCGGATTATCTGATTTAGGTCAGTATCTATTGACTCATATACAATGTAAACATCACTGAAGTTTTGCCTCTATGGTGGGTGTATCATGTTCTTGATTCCAAAATAACTTGTGAGATCCAATCTAATAACAAGCTAAATAAAAGGATCAACATGCAAGACGGTCTCACCACTAAAAAATATATAAAATTTGTAATGTGCTATATGTAATGTAAAAAATCAAATAACAGTAGATCAAATTTACAATATGTACCTTTCGATATCATTTGAAAAGAACTTTATGAGATCTATATGGATACCATCTACATATTTGAAATCCACTGTATATTAATATGCAAGGAGAATTAGATTCTTCTTCTTCTCTTCCTATCTTTTCACAGAATTACTTAGATTGATGGATTAGGGACATAGAGGATCAAAGAAGAACCGTAATCTCTCAGTGATTGTCACATATCCACATCCGTCATACGTCATGTGTTGTATACATCATTCGTCGTTTAATCCATAAAAGTACTATTTATATATAGGCAAGAGTTGAGGGTCTTGGATAAATAATTAGGAGAGTTCCTTCTATTAAGAGAATATCGTAACGAATCTTATCTTAATTGGATATTCTTTCTAGTAGCTATAATTTTCATTAGAATCCAATCAATTTATAATATATCTTATCAATTAAATAGAGTCATATAATCTAACATTCTTCCACTTGGGCCATTAATTGATAAGATATAAAAGAAATTAAAAATTAAAATAATAAAAAAATTTGTTTGAAAATAATTTTACCTAATTAGATTCTTAAAATTTTAAAAAGTATTTTATACATGACTATGAATTTTAAAACAAGTCAATAAATCTAATAAACACAATAATACTACATTAAGTCCATCTAAGTTATAACAATTGTATGTCATCAATGTCATACTTCATTCTATATATTACAATATTGTTAGTCATTCTTAATATAGTCCATAATGACACATATAATTTATCTTATCAAAATATAATATATTTTTTAAATATTTTAGACTATAAAGTTTTAGTAAATGGGTCAACAATGGTGCTCAGGTTTTCAATTGACATTTATTGTTTCTAAATATTTACTATCAAGTACTATCTCAATTTACTTGGAACTACTATAGTATTTATTATTCTTAGATAAGAAAATTATTATAGTGTTATCTGACAATTAAGTCAACCATACCAAGATGAAATTTTATAATCATAAATCTTAATTTATGACCTCAATGCATGTCATAAATTTAGCTTCTATTATTGATGATACAATAACTGATTTCTTTATATTTTTAAAGAAATTACCTCCGTTAATAAACTTTATATTTTTAAAGAAGTTGATCGGAGCGGATTGTCTGATTTAGATCAGTATCCATTAATTCATAAACAATGTAAACATCACTGAAGTTTTCCCTCTATGTGGTGAGCGTATGATGTCCTTGATTCCAAGTAACCTGTCATGGATCAAGAACTTGTTAGATCCAATCTAATCACAAGCTATGTAAAAGGATCAACATCCAAGGCTGTCTCGTCATTAAAATATATCCTACATAAAACATTATAGAAGTCCAACAAAAAATGAAAGTGTTAAAAGGGTGCAATTTGATGTAAGACCTGCGAGTTATGGAAAGACGCTATATTATACAAGGCTACTGTATCAGATGATGTGAGCACCAGTGAAAAAAAAAATATTCACATTTAGATAAGAATTTAAATCGATAACATACATGAATAATTTATGCATTGTAAATCAGAAAATAAAAGATCTAAGGTATTTAATCTCAAGAATTTAAGCCATGATATCAATTGTAAACATAAAATCTGTAAAAGTTAAAATCTTAATGTTAGGAATCATTTATGCTATGTGTAATATGAAAAAAATTTAATGTTAAAATTAAAATCAAATAACAAGATATCGGATTTAAGATACATATCATTTGATGTCATATGGAAAGAACTTGATGAGATCTATAGGGACACCATCTTTGGATCTGAAATTCACTATATGTCGATCTAAAAAAAACTATATATATTTTTTTTCACATAATGACTTAGATTCGAAAGTTCAATAAAATAAAAAAATATTAAAAAGGTATAATCCTACAAGTCACCCTACTAGTTACAAGGCTACTGTTGAGCGCCAATTAAAAAAAGTAATTCACATGATATGATTTAACGTATTATTAGAGGAACAGTAATTTTAGAAAAAAATATATACCAAAGGGTCAGGCCAAAACATTAGATAAGAATTTAAATCGATAATATACATGAATAATTTATGCATTATAAATCAGAAAATAAAAGATCTAAGGTATTTAATCTCAAGAACTTAAGCCCTGATGCCAATTGTAAACATAAAATCTGGAAAGATATCGGATTTAAGATACATATGATGTCATCTGGAAAGAACTTGATGAGATCTATAGGGACACCATCTTCGGATCCAAAATTCACTATATGTCGATCTACAAAAAGAACTAGATTTTTTTTTACAGACTTAGATTGGGAAGTTCAATAAAATAAAAAAAATATTAAAAAGGTGTAATCCAGCAAGTTACCCTACTAGTTGGATGTGATACTAGTTACAAGGCTACTGTATCAGATGATGTGAGCACCAATTAAAAAAGTAATTCCCATGATGTGGTTCAACGTATTGTTAGAACAACAATAATTTCAGAAAAAAAATATGCCAAAGGGTCAGGCCAAAACATTATAATGATAACAAATAGGGCTGAAAACATTACAATGATAACAAAAAGGTCTGATGGCTTGATTAATGGGTCAACTTTAAACAAATTAAACTTAATAT
>LVTN01000443.1:206068-233563 GCA_001649415.1 Musa itinerans | reverse complement strand
TGGATTCATCAAAATCAATAAGATAGAGAAAAATAATTTTCAAGAAAAATGTTTTCCTCTTTTTAGTTGTTTCAATTCATATAATTTTATTTCATTTATACTAAATAAAAATATATATCATGTTTAAAACTAAAAGTGTAAGATTTATTTCGACAAAGATCAATAAGGCACTTTAATTATGGTAAAAATCGATAATCCGTAAATCGCAAGATTCATCATTCATAATTTCGAATTATAAAACCATTAAACATGATTTCAAATCAATATGCTCAAGTTTTTGTATGAAAACCATCCATCTTATTTAAAACTGAAAAAGTAACATTTCATCATAATAAAAATCGATAATCCATAAATCGCATGAATCATCATGCATAATTTTTTAAAATCTCATGCATATAATAAAATCTTCAATCATGGTATCAAAACATCATTATGCATCATTAAATCATTAAGCATGATCTCATATTTTCAATCAAAATTATTTTATTTGTTTATCATAAAATATGTATTTTTCATGATTATTTTTAAAATCATTGGAAAGGTAAGCATGATCCAATTTTATTTTTACATTTTTATTAAACATGTAATTAAAAAATATTTAATTTTCTTAAACTAAATTAAAAATTAGTCATGAGAAGAATTATGTAATTTCAAAATAAACTAAAGGCATTTTGATTACCTCAATGTCAAAAGCCGTTAAGGCATAGTTTGCCACCTCGCCTTTGTTGATTTTCTCCTCGTCTTCGGAGGAGCTCGATTCATCCCAATTTGTGTTCTTCTTCTTGTGTTCAAAGCAAGTAGTTCCATTCTTTTTGTTCTTTAATATTTGTTTAATGAACTTTTTAAATTTCATAGTAATGAGTTCGAGTTCACCATCACTTGAGCTTATACTCGAGTGGTCTTCATGTGTTCTAGGTCCAAAATCCTTCCTGTTTTTTGGAAGGTGGTTCTCAAGTTCTTCATATGCATTGCACGTCATTTCATAGGTCATCAAAGACCCGATAAGTTCTTCGATCAAAAAAGTATTTAAATTTTTTGATTCTTGAATAGCAATTACTTTTGAATCCCAAGTTTTAGAAAGTGAGCGCAAAATCTTGTTAACAAGTTCAAAATTCGAAAAACTTTTGCCAAGAGCTTTTAAACCATTAACGATGTCCTCTCTTGCGGCCTATTACCCAATCGGTCAGTTGACTCCGTAACTTCGATATCCTTGGCGCAATATCCGCTCTTCTTAGCCTGATGCTCGAATCCATGGCCCGAAGCCTTCTATCGATACATCGACCGATCCACCGGCTCGATGTCCAATCTTCTAACATGTTTTCCTCCAGCACAACATGATTTTTCCTGCTTTAATTGTCTCATCCTGATCGAAGCATCCTCCGTCACTCAAAACACAGATTAAATCATAAATACATATCAATTGGTTTCATCATCAAAATTTGAGATTCAACATCTATGACTCCTGAGTTACAGACACAATATGAAAAGATAAATACCATATTCATTCTCCTACATGTCCATAAACTATTTGAGGAATAGGGAATGACTCAACGATATGAGATATCCAAGTGTCTCTTCCGTACTAGGATGACTGAGGGGACACCCGTTTAGAATCATGTCCTAAAGATGATTGAGTAGATAGAGAAACTCATAGGTCTATGAATAGTCCTAGAGGATAACCTGTATGTGGATCTTATGTTTTAGTCCTTACCAGATTCCTTTTCATAGTTCATAATAAATTTTAATATGAACGAGCTTGAGGTGACTCTCTCTGAGTTCCTCAATATGTTAAAGGATGCAGAGAGCACAATCATGAAGAGAAGCCAGTTCTCTATGCTAGTGAGACCAGAAAGAAAAGGAAGACAGAAAAGTCCCTTAAGAAGGGCAAGGGCAAGGGCAGACTGGGTAAAGCAAAGGTTGCTAAGAAAAATCCGGCAAATGATAAAAGTCAGTGCTTCCACTACGGCAAAGATGGGCATTGGAGGAGGAACTGTAAATAGTACCTTGCAGAGAGGGCGAAACAAAAGCTTGGAGAAGCTTCAAGTACATTCATGATCAGTCTCCATTTGTTAAACTCTTATGATAACACGTATATTTGGTATCGATAGTGCTTATTATATTTGCAATTCGTTACAGGTTTTAACAAGACCTAGGAGATTGGCGAGGGACGAGATGAATCTCAAGATCGGCAATGGAACAAAAGTTGCTATAGTAGCTATTAGCGAGGTCACCTTACATATGTTTGGTGGAGCTATTACTATATTGGATGCATACTATTTTGTTCCTTCTATTATCAAAAATATTATTTCTATTTCATGTTTGCCAGTTAATGGATACAAATTAGTTTTTGAAAACAATGGTTGTTCAATATTATTAGATGATGAGATCATCATAGGAGGAACATTGCATAACGCTTTGTTTATGTTAGACACTGCTCCACATATCATGAATGTAAGTGTGTCCAAGAGAAAATGAGATGAGGTGAATAATATATACTTGTGGAATTATAGGCTAAGTCACATCCATGATAAAAGGATTCAAAAGTTACTAAAGGTTGAATATATAGATCCATTTGACTATGAGTCATATGCAACTTACAAGCCTTACCTTCATAGAAAACTGACCAACTCTCCATTTAGTGGAACCGGAGAGAGAGCCACTGAGCTGTTGGAACTCATACATAGTGATGTATGTGGACCCTTGTCAACTCATACCATAGGTGGTTACTCCTATTTTATTACTTTTATTGATGATTTTTCAAGGTATGAACATGTGTACTTGATGAAGTGCAAGTCTGAGACCTTTGAGAAATTTAGAGAGTATAAGAATGAATTGGAGAACTAGATTGGAAAGAGTATTAAGACACTTCGATTAGATCGAGGAGGTGAGTACTTGAATACAGAGTTCACCCAATTCCTCAAGGACCATGGGATTCTATCCTAATGGACACTTCCTTATATACCTCAGTTTAATAATATTTTTGAAATGAGGAATCATACACTGTTAGATATGATGTGATCCATGATGAGCTTCACTTACCTACCCATCTCATTACGGGGATACGCCCTATAGACCGTAGCTTAGCTTCTGAACAGAGTTTCAACTAAGTTGGTTGTATCTACACTATATGAGATATGGAAATAGAAGAAGCCCGATTTTAAGGTTGTTAAGATTTGGGGCTACCCTGGCCACGTTAAAAGACACAACCACGTTAAAATCTAGGATGGAGCGGTGCAAGTTCGTGGGATACCCCAAGGAAACTTGTGAGTATTATTTTCATCACACTGAGGACCAAAAGGTCTTTGTAGTCAAGAGAGCGGTGTTCCTTGAGAAGAAACACATTCTTGGCGGAGATAGTGAGAGCGTGATATAATTAAGCGAGGTTGGAGAACCTAGCTCAAGCACCACTCGACAGCCTGAGTCCGTTCAGGTACTTAGCACACAAGTTTCAACTTTACATAAGTCCGACAGAGTATTTCATCCTCCTGAGAGATATGTGGGAAATATTAGATGAAAGGATGTCGATGATATTGATCCTCAAACCTACGAGGAGGTCATTACGAGTATAGACTCTCGGAAGTAACAAGGAGCCATGAATTCTGAGATAGATTCTATGTACTCCAATAAGGTTTGGAACCTAGTTGATGCACCTGAGAGTATTGTACCCATTGGTTGCAAGTGGATCTTCAAGAAGAAGATCGGAGTATATGGAAAGGTAAAGACCTATAAAACAATGTTAGTGGCTAAGGGGTGTCGTCAAAGGCAAGGTGTTGACTATGACGAAACCTTCTCACCCGTAGTCATGCTGAAATCCATCTGAATTCTATTGGCTATGCAACAAGTAATATAAAATAATAAAATGTCAAAATATAATAAGAAAAAATAATGTGTATCATGTCACACATGTCATCACTCACGCGATTGGCTTGTAGGGCACCTATGACTAGCAATCTCTCACTTGACCTAAAGTCAATCACATATGTGTCTGATTCCCATCAGACCCTTATGACGCTCAAAGACAATCTGAGACAATAGCTTTGTTAGTGGATATGTGATGTTATCTTTGAATGAAACTCTTTCTACTGCTACATCTCCTCGGGTCACGATCTCTCTGTTCATGTGGAACCTCATCAGAAAGTGCTTATACTTCTGATAAGACCTCGGTTCTTTCGCTTGAGCATACTAGTCATAGGTGCCCTGTAAGCCAATCACATGAGTGATGGCATATGTGATATGATATGCACTCTTTCTATTTATTATACTATTTGATATTTTATCACTTTATATTGCTTATGGCATGAATATATATTGTGATGTTCATGGATTTGTGCAATGAGAATCGGATCATGATGAGATCACGATGATGAGATCGATTCACCTTTAAACACAAACCCTAAATAATCCTGATCATAGGTTACTCGAGAGGGATATCAAGATAACCAGACAGACTGGTGTGCTATATACCTCTCCATATGATGGAGGCAGTTGGTCTTATAATTGCTCGTGTAAAGACACTAGGGATACAGTGTAGGTGTTCAATGGAGAATGAGTTCACTGATTGATCCGCTCATGAAATGCTGGATAGTTAATGATACCTCATTATCAAATAGTGATTTCGTTGTCCCAATGGTGTATATGGTCCTCCACTCTTTGATACCGAACTTAAGGTTTGAAAGTTTTAGATCTAGCACAATCGGTCATCGGGAGTGACAACTAACCTTATGAGGGCTATTGAGTGTCAATAGAGGATCATTCACTCTCAGTATTATAACAGGAATACCTCATGTATTCTTGTTCAAACAAATTCATGGCCAAGGTCATTTGGATTAAGAGAGAAAGAGTTCTCTGGGAGAATCCGATTAGAGCGAGGCTCGAGTAGAAATCGTATGGGTCTGACAACACTATGCTCAGTATACGGTCTTTGGGATATTAGATAGATGAGGGACTATAGGTACATGGTAACTGAGGATAGATAAGTCCAAAAGATTTGATTCTCTTATATCGTCTAGGGATTGCGACGTAGTAGCCTAATACATTTGTAGTCGATTAGGAGCAAATTATTGTAGAGATAATAATTCATTGAGCTAGAAGGAGTTCTGACATGTATGACTCATGGCCAACTTGATATTGGGCCTAGAGAGTCACACACATATGGTAGGCATTGCGACGAGTAAAGGTTCGGATATGAGATATCCGCTAGAGCCCCTATCTTATTGGATATCCAATATGCCCTTGAATTATTGGATCCTATGGATAAGATCCAATAAGAGCCAATGAGAGATTATTGGATAAAGATCAACTAATCTAAGAGGTTTGGGTAGTTAGATGGAGATCTAGTATCCAATATGGTAGGATCCATTATGGTTAAGTTGATAAGGGGCCTCTATAAATAAGAAGGAACTAAAGGTCCATAGGCTAGAGCTTCTCTTGGTTGTCATCTCTTATTCTCCTCTCCCCTCCTCCTTCTCAGATAATAGGCTTCGAGATTTGAGGAGCGTCATCGCAGCCCTGTTGTGTGAATCACCGCTAGAGAGCAGGGCACTTGACTTCCTTTATCCTCTCCTACAAATCTATAGGGAATCAGGGATATACGATCTCCCTAGGTACAATGTAATCTTCCATATACGCTATTTTCGGTTTTACAGATTTTGCGCATCAATCTTCGTACGACAACGAACACATCATTGGAAAATCAAGGAATTTTATTTTTTGTTCTTCCACTGTGTATGTGATGTTGCCCCCTAGATTTCCCCATATGACCACGGTGGTTTGGAGGTCTAACAGGACGAGAATCACAATGAGTTGTGATCGGCAAGAGTTGCCTACATTTTGAGCTTAGTGTAATTGGTCGAGTCTCTCCAGGCTACACTAAGATGCTGATTGGATCCCAATCCTCACTAGAAGTCTACCGGATACCTTTGTTTCATGTGCTGAGGGTGTTGCGTGACTCGCTAAAAAAATAATGAGAGTAGATTAAGATAGAAGTTCATATATTATTTTTTATTTTCCCATAAAATCTATATATTATTTATTTCTGCTACATCTTTATTTTCAGAAAATATCACTTTTAAATCCCTTACATGACATACTTGATTTCAACCACCTCACTGGTCTGAATTATATGAATTGACTCTGCAACTTGAGAATTGTTCTCATGACGAAGAAAATCGCGTATGTCCTTGATATAGTGATACCTATGCTCGAGAAAGGGGCAAGCAAGGATGAGATTGCTCACTACATGAAGTACATAGATGACTCCACTCTTGCTCAATGTTACATGTTGGGCTCCATGACTCATGAGTTACAGAGACAGCATGAAAATATAGATGTCAAATCCATTCTCCTACATGTTCACAATCTGTTTGAGGAACAGGAAATGATTCAGCGATATGAGATATCCAAGAGCCTCATATGTGCTATGATAACTTAGGGGACACCAGTTCAGAACCATATTCTAAAGATGATTGAGTGGATAGGGAAACTCACAAGTCTATGAGTGGTTCTAGAGGATAACCTATGTGCCGATCTTATGCTTCAGTCTATACCATATTCCTTTTCACAATTCATAATAAACTTTAATATAAATAAGCTTGATGTGACTCTCCCTGAACTTCTCAATATATTGAGGGAGGTAGAGAGCACTATCAAGAATAAGCCAGTTCTCTATACTAGTGAGACCAAAAAGAAAAGGAAGACAAAAAAGTCTGTTAAGAAGGGCAAGGGCAAAGGGAGACCGGGTAAAGCAAATGTTTCTAAAAAGGGCCCAACAAAGGACAAAGGTCGGTGATTCCACTACGACAATGATGGGCACTAGAAGAGGAACTACAAAAAGTATCTTGCAGAGAGGGTGAAACAAAAGCTTGGAGAAGTTTCAAGTACATTCATGACCAATCTCTATTTGTCAGACTCTTATGATAACACATAGGTATTGAATATCGATAGTGCTTATCATATTTGTAATTCGTTGTAGGTTCTGGCAAGACCTAGGAGATTAACAAGAAGCAAGATATACCTCAAGATGGGCAATGGAATAAAAATTGTTGCAGTAGCTATTGGCGAGGTCACCCTACATATGCTTGATGGAGCTATTATTGCATTGGATGCATGCTATTTTGTTCCTTCTATTATCAAAAATATTATTTTCATTTTATGTTTGATATGGTGGATATAAATTAGTTTTTGAGAACAATGGTTGTTCAATATTATTAGATGATGAGATCATCATGAGTGGATCATTGGATAATGGTTTGTTTATGCTAGATACCACTCCACATATCATGAATGTAAATGTGTCCAAGAGAAAATGAGATGAGATGAATAATGCATACTTGTGGCATTGTAGGCTAGGCCACATTCATGATAGAAGTATTCAAAAGTTGCTAAAGGATGAATATATAAATCCATTCGACTATGAGTCATATGCAACTTGCGAGTCTTGCCTTAATTGGAAACTAACCAACTCTCCTTTTAGTGGAACTAGAGAGAGAAAATATTATCCACAATAAAAGTTTGGTTATCTAAACACTTCACCATTAAGGACTTAGGGGAAGCATCCTATATCTTAGGGATTTAGATCTATAGAGATAGATCCAAGAGGATGCTTGGCTTGTCCCAGTCCAAGTATATAGACGTCATTGTCAAAAGGTTTTGTATGAAAAATTTTAAGAGATGTCTCATACCGATGAGATATGAGATATCACTTTCTAGAAGTATGTCCCCAAAGACTCTTGAAGAAAGGGCGAATATGGATAGGATTCCCCATGCCTTAGTGAAAGGGTCTATCATGTATGCCATGCTATGTACTAGGCCTAATATAGTGCATGCTCTAAGTGTCATGAGCAAGTATCAGGCGGATCCAGGCTTCGAGCACTAAAAAGCAGTAAAATATATCCTTAAGTATTTGAGAAGGACTAAAGATCTTTTAATGGTATATAGAGGTAGTAGCCTCATGGTTGAAGGCTACACGGACTCGGGTTTCCAATCCGATGTTGATAATAGCAAGTCTAATTTGGGGTATGTGTTCACCCTGAATGGAGGAGCAATATACTAAAAGAATTCCAAACAAGATACTACTGTTAACTCGACCACATATGCATAGTACATTACTGCAGTAGAGGTAGCAAAGGAGGGCGTCTAGATGATGAAGTTCATCATAGATTTTGGGAGTCGTGCTAGGTAGTGAGGAGCTGATTCCCTTATATTGCGACAATAGCGAGGAGATTGCTCTATAGGGAAATCTAGGGGCGGCATCACATGCACGACAAAATAACAGAAAACAAAAATTCTTAGATTTCTCAATGATGTGTTCATCATCATGTGAAGATTGGTGCATAAAATTTACAAAACTAAAAACTACGTATATGAAAGATTGTGTTTTACCTATAGAGATCTGTAGGAGATGATGAAGGAGGTCAAGCGTCCTCCTCTCTAGTGGATCTCTATCAAATAATCTCTCATTGGCTCTTATTGGATCTCATCCATATGATCCAATAATTAATGGTCTTATTGGATATTTAATAAGATAGGGACTCCGATAAATATCTCATATCTAAACCTCTACTCGTCGCAACGCCTACCATATGTGTGTGACCCTCTAAGCCCAATATCGAGCTGACCGTAAATCATACATGTCACAACTTCTTCTGGCTCAATGAATTATTATCTCCATAATAATTCACTCAACTTATCGATTACAGATGTACTATGCCACTATGCCATAGTCCTCAGGCGATACAGGGAATCTAATCATTTGGATCTATTTGTCCTTAGTTATCATGTACCTATAGTCCCTTATCCATCTAATATCCCAGAGATTATATACTGGGCATGGTGCTGTTAGACCCATACGATTTCTACTAGAGTCTAACTCTAATCGGATTCTCCTGAAGAACACTTTCTCTCTCAATCTGAATGACCCCGGTTAGGGATTTGTTTGAGCTATAACACATAGGATATTTCTCTCATGACACTAAGAGTGGATGATCCTCTATCGACACTCAATAGTCATCGTAAGGTTGGCTGTCACTCCCGATGACCAGTTGTGTTAGATCTAGAACTTGCAGGCCTATAAGTCTGATATCAAAAAGTGGAGTACTTATACAGGATATCCTTCACGTCTCAAGTCTAAGGATCATGTACACCACTAGGACAATGGAATCGTTGTCTAATAATGAAGTATCATTAACCATCCAGCATTCCGTGAGCAGATCAATCAGTGAACTCATTCTCTAATGAGTACATACACTATAGCCCTAGTTGTCCCCACACGAGCAACTATGAGATTAGTTGCCCCCATCATATGGACGGGTATATAACACACCAGTCTGTTCGGTTATCTTGATGTCTCTTTCTAGTAACCTATAACCAAGATTATCATGATCTCATCATGATCCGATTCCCATTGCACAAATCTAAGGATATATATATATATATATATTACGATGTTCATAGATTTGGACATCGAAATAATGAGATCGATTCACTTTTAAACACAGACCCTAAATAATCCTGGTCATATGTTACTCAAGAGGGACATCGAAATAACCAGACATACTAGTGTGTTGTATACCCATCCATATGATAGAGGCAACTAGTCTCATAGTTGCTCATGTGGGGACAATAGGGCTACAATGTATGTGCTCATTGGAGAATGAGTTTACTGATTACTCCGCTCATGAAATGTTGGATGGTTGATGATGCCTTATTGTTAAATAATGATTCTATCATCCTAGTGGTGTATCTAGTCCTTAGACTTGAGATACCAAGGATGTCCTGTATGAGTACTCCACTCTTTGATATCGGACTTATAGGTCTGGAAGTTCCAGATCTAGCACAGTCGGTCATCGAGAGTGTTAGCTAATCTTATGAGGGTTATTAAGTATCAATAGAGGATCATTCACTCTCGGTGTCATGAGAGGAATATCCTATGTGTTCTTGCTCAGACAAATCCCTAGCTATGGTCATTCAAATTGAGAGAGAAATAGTTCTCCGGAATAATCCGATTATAGTGAGACTCGGATAGAAATTGTATGGGTATGATAGCACTATGCCTGATATACAGTCTCTAGGATATTAGATTGATGAGGAACTATAGATACACGGTAACTAAGGATAAATAGGTCTAATAGATTGGATTCCCCTGTATCGTTTGAGGATTATGACGTAGTGGCATAATACGTTCGTAGTCGATGAGTCAAGTAAATTATTATAGAGATAATAATTCACTAAGCCAAAAGGAGTTCTAGCATGTATGACTCATGGTCAGCTCGATATTGGGCCTAGAGGATCACACAAATATGGTAAGTATTGCGACGAGTAGAGGTTTGAATATAAGATATCCGTCGGAGCTCCTTTCTTATTGGATATCCAATAAGCCCCTAAATTATTGGATCTTATGGATGAGATCCAATAAGAGCCAACGAGAGATTATTAGATAGAGATCCACTAATCTAAGAGGCTTGGGTAGTTGGATAAAGATCCAATACCCAATAAGGCATGATCTATTATGGTTAAGTTAACAGGGGGCCTCTATAAATAGGAGAGAACCAACACTCATAGACCAGAGGTTTCTTGGTTGTCACCTCCTATTCTCCTCTCTCCTTCTCCTCCTCAGATAGTAGGTATAAAAATTTAGAAGCGATTTAATGAGCATTGTCGTAGTCCTATTATGTTGATCACTACTAGAGAGGATGACGCTTGACCTCATTCATCCTCTCCTACATATCTGTAGGGATTTAGGGATATATGATCTCTCTAGGTAACACAACTATTCCATGCGTGGTTTTAAATTTCGTAGGTCTTTATGCATTATTCTTCACACGATGATGAATACCTTTTTGAGAAATTTGGGATTTTTGTTTTTTATTCTTCCGCTGCGCTTGTGATGTCGCCCCTAGATTTTCCTACATATATTACAAGCAACATATGGTCTTTTTGCATGCCTCGAATCCCGTTAGTGAATCAAGGGAGAAAGTCAAAGATTGTTTCTTCCTCCCCTTACCTAAGTCCGAGAAGCATTGTCGTCGATGACCTCGAAGGCATATTCTTGAGGAAGTAGAGCTCGAACTTTACGAGCTGAGCAAAGGAGCCAACCGAGAGAGGCTTCAAATGAGTATGTTCATTCTCGTGTAGGCTCTCTTAATGTTATCGAAAAGGCGTGGTACATCAGGCTTCCACATCTAAGTGTGGAAGGTAATAGTGTGCTCTATCAGCTTGGTACTATCATCAAAGGCCTCCAGCAACTCGAGATGGAAATTTATCGAGATTAGCTCCTCTTGGATGTTCTAAGTGAATAGGGATCGACATGAGGTGAGATCGTCGGGTCTTTTCTCTCAGGATTATTAGAACTCTTACCGTATCTCATTTAGACGTTGACCCATTTACTGTAGCTGGATCCCCAGGGAGTCATCCATCAAATTCGTTGACTGTGTCTTGGACTCTAGGCGGAGTAAAGCGATGGTGCAATAGTGCATTGAATTCCATGATTGGGGAGTGAGGTTCTCCCTTGACTAATAGCTCCACAAGCTTTGGGTGATCTTGAGATGCTAGCATCAGATCAGGTGAGGGAATCTGGATGAGCATCGGAGCCTGTGGTAGTTGATGTATTGATCACGATTGAGATTGTGGCATTACTTATTGGGCTAACTAAGCTCAGAGTAGGGCAATAGCCTGTATCATGTCTGTTAGTGTTTGTACCTATTAAGTGAGGTTCAAAAACACCTCGGTAGAGATAAGCAGGTGGCTTGAGGTCGTTCCTAGGAGTGAAAGGCCCGGGTTATTGAATAAATTCTAGTACCGCACTAGCATTTGCGCTGAAGTGGATCTGTCCACATGAGGAAAAAATGAAGTTGCCCCCTTGAGTATAGGTGCTATTGATGAGTGGAATTGATGGGTGTGTCCACATAGGCAGGGCCTCCTCGTTGGAGCGTTCGTTGGGGGAATTGATGGGTGAAAGTTCCTACAATATTATGCCCCCCTTCTAGTACCAAAATATTAGAAAAAATCATCATCGACGTTTAAGTCAACCCAACATGATCCAAACCCGAGGGTGCAGGAGTGTTCAAAGTGGCTCCAAGGTGGTTATGTGGTATGGATAAGGTGGCTTCGAAGTGGGACTGAGATGGAAGTATCGAGCTCCCAGAGCGTCACTTGCATTAAGACTAGTGTCGGAGGAAAATTTTCAACCTGATCCCTTTTATACTCAAGTTAGTCCAAGATATTTTTCGGGTATAAGTTTTTCTCTTAAAGAGAGTCCACCTGGTATAACACCAAGAATTACCTTTTATACTTAGTCTTGGAGGGGACAACCTATAGTCGCTCCAACGTCTTCCTCTTGGCATTTTGTCCATATGGGCGGTAGGAGGAAGATAATCTTGAACGGTTTGCTTTGGGCTTTTGTCCACATGGACAAACGAGCGAGGGTGACTTATGCTTTGGACTTTTTTCTTCCATGAAAACTTTCGCGTGGTGCTTATGTGTCGAATGATGATTTGACTGTTTGTATATTCCCTATCATGTGTTTAATTATATTTGTCTATAGTTTTATCAAATTCTACTTAAATGTTTTGAATTTTATGTTGTGTTCCTTCTTTAATAATCGTAATCTTATATTTTGCATGTGCTTAACTAATTATTAGTGTTATGTTTGAAGATATCAACGAATTAGACCTTGATGGTATATAATAAAAGCCTAGTCATTAAAACATATATTGGGTTCTTTTCTAATAACTTAATTTTTTGAGATTTATGATCACATAATCATATCTTTAATTTGGTATCATGAATTTTTTAATTATTTATATTTTTTACAAAAAGTAATTAAAATTTGTGTTCGGAAGAAGTCAGATCTCGTGCTCATAGTAAATGTACAAAAAGAAGCATCTTGAAATTTATAATCGTCTAATCATATTTTTAAGATGGTATCAAAAAAATATCATGAGTTTGAATATTGTGTTTGTTTTCTCTCTAACATTTGTGATTTTTTACAAAGAATATTTGAAGTTTATGTTTGGGAAAAAGTCATGCATCTCTTGTCTAGATCTCATGTAATGTGTATGCGTGGGGAGGTTCTTCCTCTCCTCCTGCCCACCTTCTACCAAAAAAAGAAGCCGAACTCCATCGTGCTGTGATAACTCAAGACTGCCGCATTCGTCGACGCACTCATTGCCGTCAGAAATGAAAACCCCCGAAACATGTCGCCGACTTCCATGACCAACAAAACCCAAACAAAGTGCAGATTCCATGCTCTTCTCCTGCCCACCTTCTTCTCTATCTTAAGACTGCTGCTTCTCCTTTTTGGTTAGTATACGACACAAACACCTTAGAATATGACCAACACACCCTGCTGCATGCTATCCTATGACGTCTATTTTATTCTCTCCATCAATCTCCTTTTCTGCTTGATGAACTCAACCTAACGTGTCTTCTAGAATGGCATGCGAGTATATATATATTGTTCCTTGAATTTGGTCCATCGTACACTTTTAGTCATTTCCCTTTGGACATCTTTATTCTACTGTCCTACCCATGCCAGTGAGTCCCATATTCGATTCTGCGGTTGGATATTAGACAATACATTTGATTGGCCATCACAAGAGCAAGGAATCGATCGACACTTTGTTAACCATAAGCGTTCGACTCTAATCATAATGCACGATGGTTCGATCGATATTCCAGTACACATCATAATCTCATGTAATAATCAAACCGACTTTCTTCGTCATACTTATAACTTAATCATGAAAGGAATTTTTATCGAGGATGCTTCCAATCTAAGCATATGACATGCTGAAGGGCTATAATAGGTACGATGAGAAACATAATCTAGTGTGGTCATTAACATTCTTCTGAAAAGCAATCTAAGTATATTTTATGTCTCTCTAAGCCTAAAAACTATCATAAATAGCTTTTCTCATGTGTATATATTAAAGCTATGCAGTAACATTTCAACACTTCAGATGGTAAGATTTCCTGAAAGAAGAACCACGACTGGCTGCATAAAAATGGATGCAATAAAATGGCATTAGAATTCAGTTCATTTCACTTAAGATTTATTTGAGAATGACCAGGTTATGCGATAGGAACGATGAACTCGATAAGAAGTCTGGGATGAGGACATCATAAACTTCTCCCTCCTGATCATTGACGCAGTACACTTGCAACGTCTCTACTTGAATCAAGCTCACAATTAGGTCTTTGCATCTCTCTTCGATCTCAGATCCGAGTTCTTCACGGAGGAGAATTAAGGATCAAACCTCTCGGTGCACCGAACTCCAAGTCAAGAGGAGTCGTCGTCACTTGAATGCCTGGTGGCTTCTAGTCTTCGTCCTCGTCCTGCAGGTCAACCTGAGGCCACGAGCTCGAAGAAGAAGAGCTCCTCAACTGCCAATGGTGTGAGAAACCCACCAGCTCCTGCGAAGACCCAGACAAAGAAGAAGTCGGCGTTGTGTGCGAGGAGCTTCCCGCGGGGTGGAGCCCGACAGCCCGGTTGTGCAGGTCGTCGTCCCTACTCTGGAGGAGCCGAGCGTACCGAAGCAAGTCCGGGTACGAAGTCGCCGGGAGTTGCACCGGCGGCTGAGCTTGCCATCGATGTGTCAAGAAGCCGAGGTCAGAGCGGCCTTGGACTCTCTCGGGGAAGTTGAGCTTGGCTTTGCTGCCTTTGAACCTGAGGGCGGCCTCGTCGTAGGCGATGGCCGCATCCACCGCCGTGTCGAAGGTCCCAAGCCATACACGAGCAGCCTTCTGGGGATCCCGTATCTCCGCTGCCCATTTCCCCCATGGCCTTTGCCTCACTCCCCTATAATGCCTTCGTCCCGCATTTCCTAGGTTGTCATTTACATACACACAAATCAATGCATAAAGTGCATCAAATACTTGGCTTTCGATCGGTACTTTCATGATCGCATCCAAGCAATCGCGTTCTTCTATGTTCATAACCTATTGACTCCCACCACCACCAAGATCATATGTGGGCCAGCAGTGCAAGAGACGTGAGCTACATACCTTGCTCTTCGGAGGGCTGAGTCCTGATCTCCACCGAGCCTGTTCCTGATCCACTAACATCTTGTCGTATCTCACCCCCTCCGACGCCGGCCACCGTCGAGCAAGAGCCGATCACGTGGGCGAGGGCCGACACGATGGCCGACGCATCCTGATCGGCCCGGGCCAGCGGCGAGCACGAGAGCTCTCCTGCTTTCTCCTCCGGTGCCGCCTCGTCAGGAGGAAGAGGCCTCTTGCCACGTCTTCGATCCATCTCTCTCTAACTCAGCTTCCCATCCGTATCAGACGATGCTGTTCTTGGCAGCTGGTGATAGAAAGAAGGGAAGGGAAAGGAAAAAGTAGATGTGCAGGCGAAGATATAGAAAGAGTGCTCAAGTGAAGGAGAAGACAAGAACAGCCACTGTTGGTGTTGCTCTTATTGGCCACAGAAGCCTTGAGTTTACTATGACTTCTTTGTTACACTACATTTTAATATTACCTATCAATCAATCAAAGTATTTACCGACTAAGCTCATCGATAATTCGATCGAAAAAGATGCTATTATCAACCAATGTGCAACGATAATTAAGCTAGAAATTATACATTTTGCCGAAAGACGATCACGATCTGTATTATAAGCCAAGCTTGGTATCTTTCTCTCTACTTACCAAGGTATTATATATGAGCTAAGCTCTAATGGTTTGACATGATGGTCTGTCCCTTTAGCCGAAAGTCAAACTCACATGACTCGTCATCATGATTTACTTTGGTGGCTTGACTTGTTATTCAAGAACTAATTCGATATGGTTGGGATCATTGAGCGTTTTCATGTACGATGACGTTGTGAATTGGCATTGTGGCCTCATGACTTAGCAACGAAGATGGAGATGAACAGATCATGTGAACATCTGGTTTAGAAGATCACATTGGGAGATATACAAGTGCATAAAATAATATGTCATAATATAAAAAAGCATAGTAATTATACATAATTGATTCTAAATAATATAGTGAATTAGAAATCCATATTCTTGGACCCAACTAGTGCGATTTTGTATAACATTTTATATACGAGATTGTCAAATTGCATTTGATTCATCAAAAGAAGATGTTGAATGAGATTCCAACAATACTGCCTCGAACATGTGAGGTTTAGATCAATGATATGTAGAAGGTTGAAACCCTTTCGCCACCTACACGTTGTGGGTCACGAGTTTCAGAAAGGTTTCGAGTTCTACATTGTTGGTATGTGAGTCAGCCAGCCGATGAAGTCTACCCCGTTGACTTCTGGTTCAAATCCTGTTCTTATTCCAAGCATGAAAACAACGTTCCATGTGAGATTATTGGGGATGTTTATAGTCAAATAAGTGGATGTTTGCGTCTAATGAGTCTCAATGAGAGCGAAGACTTTAATGAATCTTAAGAATCAATAAAGTCATCCTTCAATTCTATCCTGACAATCCGATGACTTCTTACACACAAAAAAAATATTATCTTATTTGAGATTATCTTTTGTAAAATGAGAATACATTGAATCATGAAATCAACACAACAATCGTGCGATACTCTAATCCACATGTTTACAATTATTTTCTTAATTATAATCAAGGTTCTTCTTCCATATTAAATTTATGTCGATTTTAATCATCATCATACTTATTCAACTCTCTAGTGTCAAATCCTATAAAATTATATAATATCCTTATGATACCCAAGTTATAGATATGACTGGGATCGTTGAGAATTCATATATAAAAAATATTTATATCATTAAGATAAAAATGTTAAGATAGATTTATAGAGTTATAATAAAAAATAATATTTTTTTCATTCATGAATAATTAGATTTAGATTTGACAAAGAAAAAAAATAAGCCAGAATTATCTAAGACATTATAGATATATGCTAAAAGATCCAAAAGCAATATAATTAAAATTTTCAAGACCAGCAATATTAGTAATATGAAGAGATGTAAATGAAGAGCTAATAAAATTTTGCTAGATTTAAATATTTTTAATTTAACCAAAAATATTATGTATTATAGATTCTTATAACTAAATAATTCGGACAATATGGCTGATTGGTTAGTTGGTCGTTACCACAAAACAAAACTTAAATTAGTCTTATTCTTTAATGATAGTAATGAAGGATTAATCATTAGCTCATCCCTATCCGACAGTAAAAATTATATATATATATATATATATTCTTTTTGGTGCTTTGCCGTGCGCACGACGCGTGATAATTCCTCGTATATGATTTAAGTCTTAATTGCTTAATTGGTAGGGTCGAGCTTTGTTTGACCGACCCAAACTCCACAATTAGATCAAATTGGGTTCGGCTCCAACCCCTACCCCAATCCAATCCCCCCCCTCCCCTCCTCTCTCTCTCTCTCTCTCTCGTTACACATACATGCTGGAGCTATGGTTGTCTTTCCCTCCCAACTCCAAGAAGAGGAAAAGGAAGCAATGGGCAGCGAGCGCTTCTGCTGTCGCTCGGAGGCAGCGGATCACGAGAAAGGTCAGAATTCTAAGAGAAGGTACGAGCTTTTGATCTCCTCTTGAGTACATGAAAGCGTTTCTTGTGCTCTACTGGTTGATCCCTTTAAGTCCCACCCGGAATTCGCGGAGTCGGGACGAGGGTTTCTTGAGAGCGTTTCTTGTGTTCTAGTGCGTGATTCTTTCAATTCCCTCCCTGGATTTGCAGCGAAGATTGGGGGGTTTTGTCTCCCCTGAGTTCTTGAGAGCATTTCGTGTTACACTGCGTAATTCCTTCAAGTTGCATCCGGACTTCGCAGAGCAGGTACGATTGCTTGTGTTTACTGAGTAATTCCTAGAAGTCGCACCGGGAATGGATTCCTGATTTGATCTCCTTGAGTTCTTTAAGATCTCCCACGTTCTACTGTGATGATCTCTTCATGTCTCACCCGGTTTCCTCGGAAAAGGTACGAGGGCGTGGTCGCGTTTCTTGTGCTGACTGCGTGATCCCGTCGAGTCCCGCCCCGCAATCCGCTGATAAGGTACGAGGGTTTGGTCTCCTCTTGAGTTATTGAAAGGCGTTTCTTATATTCTACAACGTGATTCCTTCAAGTCCCAACTGCAATTTGCAGAGAAGGTACGAAGGTTTGGTCTCCTTCTGAGTTCTTGAACCGTTCCTTGTGTGTTTCACGGCGCGATTCCTCTAAATTCTCTCATGTTCTCGTTGAGACTCCTCTGCAAAGTTTGCTTCTTTGGATCTATTGTGGGGCTTGGAAGATGGTGTCCAGAGATCCGCTAAAGCTTGGATCTTTCTCTTTTGAATGTATGGGGTGCAAGAAATCACAATTCCGGAAGCTATGAGATCTGCAGACGCTTGGTATCTAGGGTTCTTGGTAGCAATTTGGTTCCAGTTCCCCATTTTCGATGATGGAACAGGTGGTTTACCCATCTTTCACTTCCAAAGAGATCATGAAAAAGAATATTTCTTCTTCTTGCTTGTGACACATGGAACCCTACTTGATGTGGAATTTGCCCCAATTTGAGTCTGTAGACTAAATTCTTTGTAGCATTTGTTAAGCTTCTCAATGGTAGTGAGTATTTCCTGTTGTTTTTTGTTTTATTATTAAGAATGTAATTGAATATATGTTATCTAATCTACACAGATAATTGTAGTATGATTACCCATTTGAATTCACTACCTGACTACTACTATCTCATTGTCTTGTAGCATGACAACTTCAACAACATATTATGGTATATTGTGCTAAACATCACTTCAATATTTTGAACAGTGAGATTAAGAAGAGCCAAGTAACCCAATTGTTGTCTGATGTGGGAGACAACTATTGTTTCTCTTGAGATTACTCCGCAGTAGAAAGGAATACCATTGGATATAACCTGTCCAAATAGGAGTTCAAGAAGAATAGAAACATGTACATAATGGATGACAGAAGCAGGGGAGTCCAGTGACAGGGGCAAGTGAGCTGGAGATGAACATCAGATGAATTCAATGAGGTGCATGATCATTGAAGCAAAGATGGAGAAGAAGAGGCCCAGAACTTCCAAGCCAAAATTATGCAATGGAACAATACCTCTGCTCCTTGGAAAAGATCATCCAGTTTTAGAAACCATGAGGTGCAGCAAATGAAAATCTAAAAATATTCACCCTGTAGTAGTGCTTTTGAACTAGTTTTCAAGGGAAGAACTACCCAAGACTAAGCAGATAAGAATATAAACCATGCAACTGATGACCACCGGTAGGTCATCAAGTTACGTAGATCAGAATATGTATCCGTCGGCATGTTTATATCGAACATTAAGCAGATGCAATATGAAAAATTTACCACAGGGAACTGGAATTTATCCTATGACTGAAAGATTCTTGCCGGTTGACAGACAGGGAACAGACAACCAAGAACCACAATATAAATGTGAAGTTGTTGATGCAACTAGATACATGATTGTGTGCTCCAGAGAGAGGAAATAGGTGCATGAGATTGTTAGTCAAAAGAAAAAGCGTTAATGATATGAAATAAAAAGGGCGATATATGTGTAATCTAGATGCCAAAGGACCAGAAGCTACACCTTGGATTGCAACTGATAAGATCTCCTGAATTAAAAAGAGTGACTCTGTAGTAGGTACTAAACTATGCAATTAAGGACCGGAAGATCCATCCTTAGATTACGCCTGATACTGGATATAGAAAACGATCCTCAGCCTAGCAGCAAAGGAGTTCAAGCAGTTGCTGATCGCACCTGAATCGTTCACTACATTGTACTTTGAAAACCTAGTGAGTGCAAAAGCACAGTCTTGATATCTTCTGGTAGAACACCCGGTTCTTTGCATTGCTGAAAAGGAGGAAGGGCATTCAAATGAGGCTTTATCCGACAAAATGAGAGATGCTTCAGCGATATGCATAATGCATTTTTTCTAGTGTGGTGGTGTCTTTGAATCAACACTTACCTCAGCCCGGAAAATATCCAGTGCAAATCCATTGAAGCAGCTGATGACAGCTTGCTGAATGTCAAGCCCAAGGTCGTCGAGTGCTCTCATAGTGGAGAGCAGTAGACCAGGTCGACGGGCACAAAACATATGAATGTTAACTGCTCGACCTTCCCTTGCCCTAACTTCAACCTACAAAAAAGCCACAATGACATCAGTCGGCCAAGCAAACTCAACATGTAATTTCTTTTTTCTTTTAGCAGACTCAACTGCAGTCCATCAAAAGATGCAATTATGTGTTCCATGTTCAACCAAACCAAATTGCATTATATTTCGCTAAACCATGCTGAAGAATATAACTCGAAGCAGCCACTGAATCCCAAGAAATAGGAAACGTCATATGTATTCTATTTAGTTCATATATAAAAGAATAAGGAATAATCTGTTGGTACTAACTCTCGCTGACTGACTATTTGGACTCTGTAATGAACTCGGGCAGAGTTCATCCTTCATATGGCATGGTAGAGCGGAGAATGTGGGAATCATGGTGTGCAAGCTTGTCGTGGTCGTAGTAGGCAGTGAAGAGCCGGAAGGGGTTGATTCAAGTTCATTTTGAAGGTCATTGATCCTTTGGAGAAGTTCCTTCAGGTACTCAACCGCATCGCCAAGAATGGAAGCTCTATCCATCTGTAAGAACAACAAGGATATAATTATTGCACCATCTTTAGAGAAATGGTAAAATTACAAAGAACCAGTTATCATTTTCCTCGGTATGAAGCTTGGTGGTGAATAGCTGCTGAAGAACCTGTTATAAGTACCACTGCTAGCAGTAAAAACGAGCAACTAGCACAAGTATAACTTCAGATCATAACCATCATCTCTATGAAGTATGAATCAATTTGATATGGCTAATGCATTCATGTATATATTTTTTGTCTCTAAATGTTGACCTACTCGCACCTCGATGAAACTAAAACTACGAAAACTTCACAGTAACTGCAAATTATACTAATTCCTACTTGTTCACAAGAAAATAAGCATTTATCGTGTGACTCGAACAAGTTCAGATCATAACCATCAGCTCTACAAATCAATTTATTATGGCTAAACTATTGTAAAGAGTGAAGCATTCATGTAAGCTTGTTTGTCTCTAAATGTTCACCCATTAAACATCCAGTAATGGCACACAAAGCAAAAGTACCTGAAAGGTAGAGATTTGGAAGAACTGGAAGCATATAATTCTCACCTTGCTGATCTTTGGGACGACAGATCTAAGCATGTAAAGCCTGTCGTTGAGCTTCTTCCTCCTCCTCCTCTCCGCCATCAGATTCTTTGCCGGGAAACACTTCTTCTTTCCCTTGTCGATTCCTCCTCCTGTCCCCATGAGATCAGCATTCGAGTTGTTTCCTCCGCCACCGTCGGCTTCGTTCTTCGCGTTCTCCTCGCCTTTGGCATTCTCTCCCGAACCGTCGCCGGAATCATAGTTTAAGCCGGAGTCATAAATGCCATCGTCATCTACATCATCTTCCTCGTTCCCTTTCCTCTTTCTCTCGTTTTCCCCCTCCAATACAGCCGTACTACTGCTCCCCTGGAAGCTGCCTTTCAAGGCCCACGGACCCAAAATGCCGCCTTTTTCTGCAGCCACCGCTGAGTTTTGCTGCAAAGCGGCTGCCGCTCGCTTCTGGAACAGAGTGGGCGGCGCACCGACCGTAGGGAACATCTCCAAGGGCCTCAACTCCTTGGCCCGGTTGAGGAACGGAGAATTCTCAAAGTTGTCGAAGCTAAGAGGGAACATGGCGGCGTCTGAGCTTGAACTGGAGCAGTTCTCGGCCGGAGGCGGCAGACGGCCGCCGAATAATTGGCTTCCGGAGTGGAGCTCGGGACGACCAAGTTGCCCATAAGTTCCGATTCCAACGACGCCAAGCATGGCAGCTGCAGGGCCGTCACCTTTTCTGTTCATCACGACGGGGAAATTTGACGCCTGGGCTGCCGGAAGGAACCCCGGGATATCGCTCCCGAGACCATGCCCAGCGTCGAGAGGGTTCGCAGCGTTGAGGAGAGATGAAAGGGCAGCTTTCGACGGGAAAAAGGGCTGGCTTTGGTCGAGGTTCTCGACGGACGGCGGCAGCAAGGCCTCGTGAGGCGAGGGATTGGAGAGAAAGGCGACGTCTTTGAGGTCCTGCTGGGCCAGGAAAGCCTCGAAGGGGTGGGTGGCGGCGGCGCACTGCCCGGGGCAGGAGGCGGCAAGGGCCGCGTACCAGTCGTCCTCGAGCAGGGACTTGAAGCTGGTGAGGCCGAGCTCGTCCTCCTTGCTCGCTCCCATTCCTCCTCCCTTGGAGCTCGAGGCGTTTGCTCGCGACCACAAGGCCGCGTCGCCTTCGTCTCCACCGTCTTCCGTCCAAAGCGCGCTATTAATCCTCGACATCATTGCTGCTCTGCACTCTCCGATTCGCATGCACAACGGAAGAGATCAACGCGAAGCGTCTGTTGCAGCGGTGGAGTCTCAAGTCTTCTTCCCTTCCTTGGACTTTGTTCTAACGGGACGTGTGGCAATGTACTCCCTCTGTTCTCCTCTGTATCCGTCGCCAGCTATGAAGCAATTAAGAACTATTACCCTGCAATCTTTTCCACTGTATCCGAAGATTTCTCTCTCTTTCTGAAGCACAAAAATGCTGATGTGTTTTACAGCTTCGCATTCGGTCAAAGAGGGGATGTTTCAATGTGTAACCTCTCTGCCTTCACTGACCACAGAATTGCGCAAGTTTCAAGACAAACTTGCTTCTTTCTTGCTATTGAGGAGGCTTTTGCCTGGCCATCTTTTGCCTTTGTTTGAGGGAGTTCGGTTTAAGAACTGCAGCTGTGGCTGCCAGAGCCTAAAGCTGGCGAAAAAGGAGCAGGGAAAAGGCACAGCAGGGCTTTGTTTTCATCTACCTTTTCGTCCGGAGCAGTTGAAGCTATTTTGGCACCACTCAGACACAAAGAACAGAGGCTTTTTGGGGTAGCAGCAGGTCCTTGATTGTTGCCACAGTTTGTGCTGGCTAAGGTGTCTCTTCTGGGTCTCTGCAGGATCATCACCTATCTGATCCTATCATCATATTGGATGCAGTGTTAATTAGGAGAGCCAGTAAAGATCATAATGCTCACTCCATCGAAGCTTCTCTCCAGTTAGCTCAATAAGAAATCGGTTCCATGAAGATCTCAGGTTCTTCTTGCATGGAGGAGACAACTATTAACTCAAACTTATAAAGAAGAAAACAATTAATTACTTGGTTATTAAGCCCAAAGACTGCACTTAAACCAGCATCTGTCTTGTTTTAAATGGTGTACAAGGAATGTCTTCACAGGGAAAAATCCATGATGAGAACTTAAATAGATGCAACAGTAACTTGACATTGACCACTAAAACACTTACCAACAGTTCTATAGACATATGGGATAGTGACTTGGAAGGTATTATTGCTTTACAGTGGTCCAAGTGCTACGGTAATCATCACAAAGGCCTGTCATACTCATGTGAGGGGCTTCAAATTATTTTGTTCTTTATTTATTTATGGAAGACAGTACATGGGGCCATCCCCTCCATTTGGCCAGGAGCCTGGACCAGTCATCTCTTGATGCACCACCATTCCTCGAGATATGGATGAGGATGTGTACCAGTGAAACCAAAAGAAAAGCCCTCATGGACTCTTCTTCTTCAATGACTATGTCACTGCTGTAAGCATCTGCTTAATATGCAGACTATGAATGGAAGAAGAAAGAACTAATGATATATGTGGGTTTGTTGAAATTGATGATGAGAAACCACCAACAAAGCCTTGTACTGAGCTTCCATGTGTAGTGCAATCTGTGAAGTCTAAGATAGCTGTGCCAAACTTCGGTTGAGCTGATTGAAGTCAAGAGGAAAGCCAGCAGATTTCTCATGCAGTTGAGGGGTTGGATTTGTAGGTGAACTCACAGGAAAACACCAGCAATATGAGAGAACAACACGGTCTCTGCAGGCATATCATCAACTACATTCCACACATATAAGACTCCCGTCACACTTCTGACACTAGCAATGAACGAGATGGCATCTCATAGCTTTTTCCTGCTCCTCCCCATATCATTAGCAGTCCATGCAACCCTAAACCATGCTCAAGCAAAGCACTGTTTCATCGAGGCCATATACAGCTTCGGTGACTCCATAGCAGACACCGGCAACCTTCTTCACGAAGGCGCCGCCGGGTTATTCGCTCCCATCGGCAGCCTCCCCTACGGAGAGACGCTGAAGAAGGCGACCGGCCGCTGCTCCGACGGTCTTCTCATGATCGACTACTTTGGTCTGTTCTTGCCCGTTGCTAACGTCTAGACTTCTGCTTAGCTACTTAATAACCATGTCTTCTCTTGTGATCTCAGCTCTTAATCTTAATCTTCCACTCATTAATCCTTATCTGGACGAGAGCTCCAACTTTGAGAGTGGAGTCAACTTCGCGGTGGCCGGATCGACGGCACTGGACAGCTCATTCTTCGTGCAAAGGAGCATTTACACTCCAGTCACGAACAGCCCTCTCGGTGTTCAACTCGAATGGTTCAAGACCCATCTCAACTCCACATGCTCCTCGCCAACAGGTCAAGTCTTGCATGCATAGATTCTTTGGCTGGGATAGTTCTGTGATCGGATCAGAACTGCGCTGCAGAGTGTGCGAGGAAACTTGAGCGCGCACTGATCCTGATGGGGGAGATCGGAGGCAACGACTACAACAACGCCTTCTTCCAAGGAAGAGCTATCACCGACGTGAAGAGCTTTGTTCCCCTAGTCGTGCAAAGGATCATAAGCGCTGCTGAAGTAAGATAAGATCTCGATTGCTCTCCGGAACACTCCTCAAAGTTCCATGTCTACTGTAACACTGCTATGGTGCTCGTGTCGGGTTGATTCATGGCCAGGAAGTGATCGACCTCGGTGCAGCTCAACTGGTTGTTCCCGGGAACTTCCCCATCGGATGCGCGCCGAGCTACCTCACCATGTTCACCACCGCGAACGCCGCCGCTTACGACGCCGACAACTGCCTCAAGAACTTCAACTCGTTCGCGGTCTACCACAACGATCACCTTCAAGCTGCACTCGAGGGGCTGAGACGAGCACACCCCCGGGTGACCATCATGTACGCCGACTACTACCAGGCCTTCATGTATCTCCTCAACCACGCCGCAGACCTAGGTGAGTGGCCGCCCGCCATGGATCATTGATGGGTTTCACGGAGTACGTACTGCTGCATCTTAATCATGGAGTTGGTCTCTTTGGCTAGGGTTTGACGAGGGTTCCTTGCACAAGGCATGCTGCGGAGCTGGGGGGCCATACAACTTCGACATCAATCTCATGTGTGGGTTGCCCGGAACAGAGACGTGCACTGAGCCAAGCAAGTACGTTAGCTGGGACGGCATTCACCTAACGCAGGAGGCTTACAGGGTCATGGCACAGTCACTGATCATGCAGGGGTTTGCCTACCCCAACAACCATTTCCAGGAGCAATGGAAGTGCTAGTGGCAGCACAATCCTGCAACACAGTCAAGTTGTTGAGGGTGGTTCACTTGGCAATCTTCCCTTCACAAGAATTCCCAGCCAATTCAGTCTCAGCCATATAAATATAATGTAAGCTCTGTAATATTATACAATCTGTAATCTTGGTTTTTAATTATAGATATGTGTTGGGAAGGGGAATAAGACTTTCAAAAATCAAAAGAAAAATTCAATCACCAACAATCAAAAACATATGAACTCTCTTTCTACATCTATAAAAAATTAAATTAAAATTTTCATTAAAAAAACATGAGATTAATTATTAAATTATTAAATTATTACTAATAAGCATAAATCCCCTTGTATATTCTCTCACTAAACCTAAAGAATATATACTTCTTTTTCTCTTGTCCTCTTTGGTAACCCTAAATGAGAACCCTTTCTAAATTCCCTAAAGGATAACCAACCCAAGAGTAACCAAATTATTTTTCACATCTTACTTTCTCTCCTATCTAGAGATATATACATGAAATATTTATAGAAAAAGCAGACCTTAATTTCAAATGTATTCTCTTTCATAGGGATTTTTATAAGTCCTATTCAAATATTGGCTCTAAAAATCTTAAAATTGTTATCATCATAATAATAACATTGACTTTAACTCTGATTGATTCTTTGCAACTAGTTTTGGCATAGCAGCCATTCATCCTCTTCTTTCCAGGGTTTATAATTGGGCGACATTTGAATATGAACATGATATGGTCTGCCATATAGTTACAGTTTTGGGTATAATATTCACGTAAATTACTCTACGTAGTACCGGATTGGAATCCGACAGAGGCTGTCGGGTTTGGGCACGATCATCACCCTGGCTTTGGGGGATTGCAGTTTATCGGATTCGGAGTGTGATCCAATAACATCTGAATCCGTCACTGTTGTCCGACCGCAGCGCCTTATTAAAGTGGGCCGGGCCAATCTTGGCCCCTTCATGTCATGTGTGCGGTCAGTTTGAGCCCGTTGATGATGGAGGCCCAATCCTTTGATGTTATTGGCGGAGCAACAAGGAAACACATCTAAGTGGATTATCTCTTCACTTGTATTTGATTCTTGTTTATCTATATCTATAATGGTTGGATGACTACATATATCTTTATCGTATTTATAGTGCTATGACATCTATATGTCTCCTTAGCATATATTTATATAATTATTTTTTTTCTTTTATTCTCTATTAAAACTATACATAATTATTCGATCATATTATCTCCCGAATATATCTTTCTCAATATTCTTATTTTAATGATAAATTATATATATAAATATATAAAATATTATTGATTTAATAATTATTTTATATATTTTTTTAAACTAAAAAGGTTTCGATGGATCATATAAAAACTCTTAATGTCTCTCTTCACTTTAAATTTTTAATTTTTTTAATCCAAGAATTGTATCTATATCAATCTTGTTGAATATCGTATTTTGATGATGAAACCAATTGATAAGTGTTTATATTTTAATCTGCGTTTTGAGTGACGCAAGATGCTTCGATCAGGATGAGACAATTAAAGCAAGAAGAATCATGTTAGGCCGGAGGAACATGTCAGAAGATTGGACGTCGGGCCGGTGGATCGGTCAACGTATCGACAGAAGGCTTCGGGCCGTGGATTTGGGCATCGGGCCAAGAAGAGCGGACATTGCGCTAAGGATATCGGAGCTGCGGAGTCAACTGGCCGATTAAGCAATAGGCCGCAGGAGAGGACGATGCGCCGAAGAATCGGATGAAGCGTCGAGGGACCAATGACATGCCGGACAACATGATTATTGCTTAGTATTAATTGTCTAGATAGAAGTATATTTTACATGTGTAGGATTAACTACGATAGCAAGACATGAAGTAAAATGAAGTCCCGGAGTCAAGGACACGACATCGTTGGGAGTTTGAGAGTTCGTCGGAAGTCTAGACGTTCGTCGGAAGTTCTAGCGGAACCAGTCGAGAAGTCATGGAGTTTGCCAAGAAGCTCGTTTGAACTCGCCAAGAAGATCGTTGTGAAGTCTAGGAGCTTGCCGGGAGTCCACCGGAACATTGCTGAGAGATCGT
>LVTN01000443.1:182904-202718 GCA_001649415.1 Musa itinerans | reverse complement strand
TGATAAGTGTTTATGTTTTAATCTACATTTTGAGTGACGCAGGATGCTTCGATCAGGATAAGACAATTAAAGCAGGAAGAATCATGTTAGGCCGGAGGAACATGTTAGAAGATTGGACGTCGGGCCGGTGGATCGGTTGACGTATCGACAGAAGGCTTCGGGCCATGGATTCGAGCATCGGGCCAAGAAGAGCGGACATTGCGCCAAGGATATCGAAGCTGCGAAGTCAACTGGCCGATTGGGCAATAGGCCGCAGGAGAGGACGATGCGTCGAAGAATCGAACGAAGCATCGAGAGACCACTGACATGCCGAACAACATGATTATTGCTTAGTATTAATTGTCTAGATCAAATTGTGTTTTACATGTGCAGGATTAACTATGATAGCAAGACATGAAGCAAAATGAAGTCCCGGAGTCAAGGACGCGACATCGTTGAGAGTTCGAGAGTTCGTCGGAAGTTCTGGCGGAACCAACCGAGAAGTTACGGAGCTTGCCAAGAAGCTCATCTGAACTCGCCAAGAAGATCGTTGTGAAGTCTAGGAGCTTGCCGGGAGTCCGCCGGAACATTGCCGAGAGATCGTCGAAAGTTTGCCGGAAGATCGCTGGAAGCTCGTTGGAAGAACTAAGACTCACGGACTTGTTTAACTTAGAATATGTCTTAGGAATCGTAGTTAGCATATAATTGGGCCAACCCAATTAAGGGCCAGCTAGGCCCATGTAAGAACCGTGTTGGGCGCAATAAGAAGCCCAAGCAGTGCCCCAAGAATTCTCACCATCGTGGCACAGTCTTCGAGACTGTCAAGCAGTGATACCGCTAGTTTGGGCGGTTGTACCGCCCCTAACAGGGTCCCAAGCAGTGGTACCGCCAGTCTGGGCGATGGTACCGCCTAGCACTGGCCCCCAGGCGATGGTACCGCCAGACCTGGGCGGTGATACCGCCTAGGGCAGTGTCAACGTCAGACTGACACTGGGCGGTGGTACCGCCCGTGCCCGAGGAACCCGGGATGGGAAAATTTTAGGCTCTAAGTTTGAATCAACTTAAAGTTTATAAATACCCCTCCCATCCCTGGTTAAAGCACACAAGTATAGAGAGTTTAAAAGTAAAGAAACGCTACTGCAATCTCTTTAGATTTCCCGCCTCTACTCTAAGTGTTAGAAATATATAAGAGAGGAGTATGAGTGCTTGTTAGGGTTATCTCCTAAACCCGGTAAAAGGAGAAGAGGGGTGTAAAAGGTGATTGGCCTTCGCCTATTGAAGGAAGGCCTCTAGTGGACGTCGGTGACCTCGTCGGAGGAGGAAGCCAAAAGTGGATGTAGGTCAAGATTGATCGAACCACTCTAAATCTCAGTTTGCATTTACATTCTGCTCTTTATCTTAACTGCAAACTACCTCCATTGCTTTACATCAATTATACTTTCGTTTGCTCTCAAGTTAGAGATATTTCCGAAATAGTTTTTGTACGAAGTCTTTTTGAATCGACGAAAGTTTTTCGCTGCACTAATTCACCCCCCCCCCTCCTCTCTCTTAGTGCTCTTAATCCTAACAAATATTATATCCTTTCGGATGATCGATCCAAAGTAACTAAAAACATCTTGTCACTTCATCCTAACTATATCCGGTATGGATATGTTCCTAATATTACAAAAATTATATCATATACATGTATTAAAGAATCATATAAATATAATTATTTGGATGAATCAAGAAGATTCTATAAACACTTCCTCGAGTTTTGAGACGAAAAAACTCATTTCGAAATGTTTCACCGTCTAAAGATATTTTGTGTTTATAATTTTCGAAAAGTTGATAAACTAGGCCAACCATCTATCATGATTGAATGTTTAAGTACTTAGAGACTCTTGTGAGTTTGGATACAAAGTATCTTTCAATCCTTTCCACAACTTCTAAATATCTTTTGATTGGTATTTATCCCCCCAATATCTCTATTTTCTTACATACAACTAATAAAGAGATTTTAGTGGAATTGCCAGATATGAAATTAAACGTAATTTTGTTTGGGACTATGCGAATTCATTCTTTTTTCTATGCGAATTCATTCTTTTTTCTATTCAAAGATGAAGAGCTTTTTAAGTTCTTTTCTCTATAAGAGATGGAATAGAATAATTCGATTGATTTCACTTAGACTATTTACTGCTCCATTGCGTGTGCTCTAAGGTAAAAGTATAAATGTATCGCCTAATGCATGAGGTTATGTATGGTGGAGATCATATTCACGCTGTTATAGTAATAGGTAAATTGGAAAGAGAACGTGAACATTAAATGATTTGGTCAAGTTTATGGTCGCTTCTATATGATACCATTTGTTGTTTCATTGAATTGATCAAGATCATAAATGAAGTTTTTTTATTTGAAAAGAAAAAGAGAGTTAAAATTTGTCTTCATTTTTCCATGCATAAGATATATCAAATCATATAAATATATTTAGCATTTCCAACGCACCCTTCCCTCACACTTACAATTAATTAACTCCAGTGAGAAATCAGTGCAATTCCCTTTTATATATATACAATTTCAGTACTTTAGATGGAATCTTTATGATATTTCTAATCATAGAGGGGGTTATATGTAAAATTTTTACATATTAACTAAAAGTTTTTTTTTGTGTATTATTATTCTAACGAAGAAGACCCAAATTAATATATCATAATATCTCGTAAACATTTATTCAAGATATAATATTTCAAACTACGAGGGCTTATCTAAAAAAGTGCCTCCACCGGCCCTTCCCGACGAGGGGTCTCATATTACCCTCTTTCTAAAGCCCTTTCTCATCTAAACCCTAATCTCCATGGCCGAGACCAATGGAGAGCCCCATTCCGAAACCCTAGATCCCGAATCCAATCCCTTACCTCCCTCGAAGCGCAAGGCCGATCCCACTTCCCTCGAGGAAGGGGAAGGGGAAGGGGAAGGCGAGCGAGCGAAGAAGCATCAGAAGCCTGAGTTAGCCTCTGATCCCGCAACTCAAACCCTAGACGGAGCCAACGAAGATGACGGCCGTCTAGAGGCCGAGAAGGAAGCCGCCGACGCTGACGAGGATCGGACAGTCACTGTCGTTAAGGGGAAGGCAGAGCTGACCGCGGTGGACAAGGGCAAAGGGATAATGGTGGAAGAGGAAGAAGAGGAGGAAGGGGAGGACGCTGATGAGGACAGCAATGACAGTAGCGATGTGGACAGTGGCGACGAGATTGGTGAGGAGGGGGATGATGACAGCGATTTCGTCGATGATCCACTGGCGGAGGTGGATCTGGAGAATATCCTTCCTTCGAGGACCCGGCGACGGGAGCCACCGCCACCTGGGGCTTATTTCGACCCCGTTCAGGATGAAGATGACAGCGACGAGAGCGAGTAAGACAAGATGCTGTTAGAAGAGGTAAATTTGCTTCGGAACTTCTGTGCTTACCTTTGGTGCGATCTTAGTTCTTTTATGAGGAACTGAAATTTGTCTTACATGACTAGATACGATAATCTCTGTATGTGAAAGCAATTACATGCTGTGCTGGAAGCTTGGGCTTGACCTCTCTACTATCAGTTTGTTGTTATTATTAGTTTCCTCGCATTGTTGTTATTATTAGTTCCTTACAGTAGGCTTGTACAGAAAGTTATCTACTACAATTTATTATTTAAGAAAAAATAAGGTACAGCTAAACAAGGTGCTAGAGACCATAATTTGTTAGAGAAGTATGATCTTTATAATCAAATAATCATTCTAGCTTTTTCTTTTGATATGGTTGACTTGATTAAAAGGCCTGTGCGTCAATGTGTGTAACCGTACCCTTACAACAGAGAAGTTATCTTCGTAACTCGAACCTTGGTCTAAAAAGTTCAATCTTATTGTTGTCCCAAGACTTGCCCTCATATAGTTGATTGTAAGCAAACATGCTGATAAAGGTCTTTCATGTGAAAAATAGTTAGCCTTGCATGAACAAGAGCTTATGCATGCTTTAGAAGGGTGTTGTTCTATACTTGTGTCGTAGTACGTGTTAAATTCTGGAGGGGAAGTTACCATTGAAGGAGCATATAGGCTTCATGCATGACGCTGGATATAAGTCTGTTAATTGAGTGGCAAACATTTGTACATCCACATGCCTTGCTTATGTTGCTAGATCCTAATTGAAAGATATGACTAAGTACATAAAGATAAAAGACGCAAAGGATGAAGCAGGATCCAATGCTGAAATTTGAATTCTTTTTTAGTTTGTATAGAATTACAATTTGATCTTATTTCTATAGTATTTCAATTTGATTTACCAAAAAGGTTTTTATCTTTACTTGGCTCGATTCTCTTTTCTGCCTTTCCTTCTAATATTATGTAGGCCATAATTATTCTCATTTCTTATTGTGTACACCCTTCCTTATACCTCCATATTATATAGAGCTCAAGATTAAGCATACATGAATGTTTTTGTGTATGTGAGTCGAGTAGTTTCTGCTTGCTTAAGCTAGATATGCCGACCTCTGCCATTGACTGAATGAGCTACATCTAGACATATAATTTAGATCTGAATACAATGTGGTTTATTATTGGCAGGATTACAAAGACAACTAATGCCCGTAAGTATCAGAAGCTATCAATGAGTCACTGACATCTATATGTGAACACTACATAATACCAGATTATTGCAATATTTCTATAAAAAAATATTAACAGAATGTGTTTATGATAAATTAAAAAGGTTTAACTACTGTGAATTTGGTAGTTGTAGGTGCAAGGTAAATGAAAATGTGCTATAATTTGATATTAATTAGCTATACCTCTTCTCTAGGTCTTAATGGAAGTGGTTCAAAATCATTGCTTAGCTTAGACCTCAAGAAAATATGCATTCAAGCAAAAGGAACTGTCTATGGTTTCAGAAATGAGGCAATTCAGATTCTGATGTTTATTTACCTGACAACTGCTCGAGTCTGCGTGGCATTCATTTACAACTATAGCAATAAATCTGCTTTCCATGATATATGTTATAACCTGGAACATAGTAGGGGCATAAACAGGTAAAACCTTCTGGATTTCTTTTTTCTTTTAAAATTTACAGTACTTTAGGATTCTTTTCACATATCCCTCCTGTATATAATGATATAATATCCTTGAACTTAAGACTAGGCAATGCTTAACAAACTTGAATCCCATGATTCTGACGATAAAGAGATTCAAGCTTATCAGCAAAGTGGAGCTGCAGAATATTCCAATGTAAATTGGAGCAGGTTTTGGCATCAAGCATTGAGTTTGAACAAAATGAGGGCAGCCTAAACCAGAGGAGCATGCAGATGCATTTTCTTTAATGGCGTGGATGCATCAGAGAGAAGAGACTGCTCTTTTGTATTTTGGGGTGGGGGGTTTCGTTGGAGGTTTTGATTTTTAACAGATATCATCTGCAGGAACTTTGTCTGCATAGTTTCTCTATGGACTTGGAATTATCATAAGTAGTTGCAATGGCTTTTAGACAAACCTTTATTGGACTATCATTGGCATTAAGTAGAGGGCTATCTAATGTATTTACATGCTCTATGTGTAGTAATTATTGTAGGTGATATAGTAGTTATTTGTAAGCAATAGATGATTGTTCCTATCTTTGCCTTGTTGACGGTATATACATATCATAATTACCTATTGATTAAACATTTGTACAATCTCCATCTCTTCAATTGTTGATATTGGATCCAGAGATTTACTTTGTTAAAGAGTGGACTTCTTATGTTAAATTCAATTGTTCCAGAAACTGTACAAACGATTCGTACATCATATGAAGAGGCTCACTATATTTCGAGGGAGGTTTTAATCTTTGCTGTACCTACAGAACATGTTGCCTTCTAGATGAGGGCCAGATGCGGTGATTGCTGTTAAGGTTGTCAAGTTTTATGCATGGCTGCCCTAGGATTATGCTTGTATCAGCCTTGTGATCTGGCCCCACATTATGGGGTTGATTGATATATTGTTATAAATCTAAATCAATTTGTTAATCAAATTACTGCTTCCAATTTCATGCAGTGATTTTTTTATCAAACATATGACAAACTTTGCTCTTACTTCTTTTTTTTTTTTTTCTCTGCAGGAAAGTACAAGTTGGCAGATGACCTCACTTTGATAGTAGCTGCATCCCTTAATGTCTGTGACTCCATTTTTGTCAGCGGGCTTTTTTTCCTCTGTTATTTTCCGTGCCACATTTAGTCTTCCCAGTGCTCCTTAAAGGAACATCAGATGACTTGTATCCTTGTCACTTATTCCTATGGATTAATTTATTCCAGATTAAGGCGCCAGAGTTGCAGAGCTAATTTGTTGCTTGCTGAGTAATCATTTTTTTTATATATTTGCAGTCAAGTTGTTAGACACAATTACTTCATTTTTTTTTCTCCAGTAACTTGGATGAGTTAAAGCATAGAAAGAACATTTTGTATACTACTGGGCTAAGTATTTAGGATGGCATAATGATCAGCATAGGTGTTTGTTTGATGTAATTTACGGATGGGATCAGTTTCTATTTTTGAACTGGTTACTGCTGGTATAATGTTACATCAAGTTGCAATGTAAAACTAACTGTTCATCTTGTTTTGTTGGGTGTTACAGTTAGAAAGATGTTTTCTTTACAATCTGTGATGGTGATAAGTCTTTTTGTGCCCCTATCTTGTTGGTGGATGGTTGGGTGTGTTTGGCAATGGAAATTGCTTTGTTCTATGTTGAATCATACCAGACTACTCACCATGGTCCATTCTTGGCTGCTTGAAGCAAGGATGCACCATTTGGTGTTGATTTGATTTGACATCTATTGGTATTGGTTGGAGATCCTGGAAATGACACTGGCTACAAGTTATTGATCACCAAACATCACATCGTTGACAATAGGAATACGGTGACATCATTATTACACCTAATAATAAACATCCTGGGCTTCTTATAAATCTCTTATAAATCTCAAAAGGGTGTGACCATATGTATGTATGTATGTATGTGCGTGTGTGTATGTATGTATGTATGTATGTATATATATATTTTATGTATATATATATATGTATATATATATCTATGTATATGTATATATATATATATATATATGTATACATGCATATATATATGTATATATGTATGTATATATGTATATATATATATATGTATATATATACATATATTTATATATATACATATATTTATATTATACATATATATACATATATATGTATATATATATACATATATATATATATACATATGTAATTACCAACACTAATTGAAATGTCCCCGTGATTGGTATTTCTGTTGTCTTTTCCAACCCTCCTCTCATCGACCGTGAAGTTGAAAAGCCATGTGCAAGTAGAACCATATATGTCTTATCATATATATATATATATATATATATATATATATTATAGTTCGGGTGAAGACCACTCATGCTGTGTGACGAAATGAATGACTCTCACGCAACCGCGTTACATTTAAGACAAACATATCGCACATGATGATGTTATATACTATTCTAATTCCAGACCTACTTAATCTATAGGACTTAATTCACATCATCCTGATATATATTACATGATTGCGACTCTTAATTTGATAGAGAGAAGAAAGTCAAAAGGTTTGGCCCCAACCACTTTGTCAAAATGTGAGGCCCAATAATGATATATATATTTCTTCTCCAGAAGCCTTTTGGATGTCCAACCAGTGTTGTTTAGATCATGTTATTTAGCATGGCTGATGGTGCCATCTTTTACTTGTTACCTCGGGAAATCGAATAATTAACTGGAGTCAACCATGTTAGCTAGAATGAGTTGACAAGCTTTATCGGATGGCATTTTGACGAAAAAGAAAGGGAATCTTTTTTTTTCTCCTGTCCATGTTAGAGAGAGAGAGAGAGAGAGAGAGAGAGGTGGTCCGGTGGAAGCAGCACTTCTCGTGGGGCATACCTTGGGGACAGTCGTGATCAAAATCGTAGGTCGATTCGGGATATGGGGTGTTCTTCGTGCGATGCCAGCTCGCCCAATCAGAAGATGACAAATCCCTGTGTTCTCTTCTGCTACGAGAAAATTAGGGAATTTTCTCCGGGGAAGACCGCGTTAAAACCGGCATCCCCAACTCCGCTTCCATTTCATTCTCTTCTCCATCCCACCGAAGCCTATTCCTTCTGTTAACTGCCCCCCCCCCCCCCCCCCCCTCTCTCTCTCTCTCTTCCTTTGTATTGGTTGTGGCATCTGCCTCCGCCGATGACGGCTCCCAACATCGAGACGATCGCCGCGTCGCTGAGGAGCTGCTCGCTGGGAGGAAGCGGAGGAGGGGCCCAGTCGCCGGCGCACCTCGCCGAGGCGAGCGACGAGAGCACCGGAGGGATCACGGTGGACCTCAACTCCGAGCCCGTCCTCCCGTACCAGTGGGAGCAGTGCCTCGACATGCGGGTGCGATCTCCCTCCTCCTCCTCCTCCTCCTCCTCCACCTTTGCCCCCCTCCTTAAATGCTCCTCTCCCTGTCGCCAATCATTGATCATAAATACTCCAACCCTGCCCTCAAAATGCTGTGTTGGAACCCATCCCGGCGTCAAAATCCTTCCTTTTCCTAGTTTATCTTCCCTTCTCGTTGAATAGAACATCATGATCATAAATTTCACAGCACCCTTTCTCAAAGTGCCGGCTTTTAGATTTCGAGCTAGTATACAAGGAATGTTTTCTTCTCCTTCATTTGCTATCTTTTTTTGATCGAAAATAAAATGGAAGGAGAAACCTGTCTGTTTCTCATATCTCTTATTTTACTTCTATGGAGAGTCCTCTTCATCTGTCGTTTGTATTCCGCACTTGAGCTTTATTTCCTCTTGGTGATGGTGGAATTTCTGTCCTTTCGAGCTTATTTTCTCATTCAGTTCCTTGGCTATATCATTCTTTTTGAAAGGAAGAGCAAAAAGAATCCTTGATCTCCGTTTTCTTTATCTCATTTCAGTTTTGTTTTATACTTCTTTGCAAAGCACTGCCAAAGATTCGATTTTTACATCGACATGATGAACCTTTTCATCTTTCTTTCTCATAAAAATCCAATCTTTTACATACAGACGGGAGAAATCTACTACATCAACTGGGAGACGGGCGTCCGGACCACCGAGGACCCTCGCACCACCGCCGCTGCCGCCTCAGCCTACTCCTCCAGCTACTACTACTCCGACGAAGATGGAACCTCCGATGAGTACAGCTGCTCCAACGTCGGCAGCGGAGACGACTACGAGGTCGAGGACGAGGATGAGGACGAGAGCGACACCGCAGACTCCTCCACCCTGTCCTCCGCATCCCCACCCCAGGCCTCCTCCTTACCCGTTGAGGAATCCAGCCGCGGCGGCGACCATATCCTCGTCGCCGCTGGTTGCAAGTGCTGCTTCATGTATTTCATGGTCCCCAAGCGGACCGACGCCTGCCCCAAGTGCGGCGGCGGCCTCCTCCACCTCGGCCGCAACGGCTGCATCTGAAACTTCGACCTTGTTCTTGGATGTTGGAGCAATCCAGTAAGAAGAAGACCGAAGTTTTATCACCTACTCCGATTCCTTGCCCCTTCTCTTCTTGTCTTCCACGCCAATAGTTAGATGTGAATCACAGTGACATCTCTCCAAAAGATCTTGAAATTGTCGACACTCCTCTCTAGCTAATGCTTTGCTTCTTTGGATGTTCATCATACACTTGAACTGTTTTCTTTGCGATCTCGACGAGGTGATGTGGTAGCATGATTTATAATCAAATCTCGGTCTATCACCTGTGTTGTTCTACTCAAAACCTCTCTCAAGACGAAGTTGAGTTGTGTGATACTTTGCTATTAGTGATGTGTTGTATCCTTGGCTGGCTCAGTTCATCTTACGCCACGGTTTAGAGTTTGCTTGAGATTTGCAGACAAGGCATGACATGGTTTTGACACTGGTGGGCACAATGGCAGGTCCAGATAGCATATTGGACCCACCAAAGTACCAAAATATTCCCTTACTTTCAAATGTAGCAAGCTTATCACCTGATAATTCTACCCTTTATCTTTGTGGCCTAACAACAACTTGCTTGAAGAGTTGAAACAACAGGTATTGGAGCTTCAGCTTATACCTGCTTTCCTGAACACTTAAATAAGCTTGAGGCTTCAGGAAGAAGTGCTCCTAAAAGGAATTGGTCAGACCTTGAAGCCTTGGGCTGGCAACAAGAGGTGAACACATCAAGGTCTTCTTCTTACATGTAAGAAACTCATGTAATATCTTTTTTTGCTGGTAGATAGAGAAATGGGAATAAAGTGGACGGCTAGAGAGTCAAGTGCATCAGACAAAGGGGCCTTTCCTCGGTTTGGCAGAAAGGAATCTCCTCAGAGGGGAAAAGCATCAAGTGCAGAAACAGATACAACAGAAGACAGTCCACATTACAGTCATGTGTTTGTGTGTGTGTGTGTGTGTGTGTGTGAGAGAGAGAGAGAGAGAGAGAGAGAGAGAGAGAGAGACCATAAACCCTAAACCAGATCTTATATCTGAGGCCGGAACCTAGCTTTTGATAGGAGAGCAAGATGGCAGCAGCTACTGCAACAACTTACCTCATTACTGATACCCCCATAATCTCTCCTACATGTCCTACATTCTTCCTTCCGCCAGCCCATGGTTTGTTGTGACTTGGGGTGGCACTTTCTATCCTTGCTAGCCATGCATGGTGGTGGTTCTTGCCACTGTTCATCAGTTCGGTGAAATGACTTGTGGTTGCTGTTGTGGAATCATGACAACATGATGCAACCCTAAGCCTCCCTTGGCTCTTTCCTCTTCTGAGGCACAGGTCCTACCACAGCTTCATCAAGTACTTCATGTTAGAAGGACTTCCCATGCTCCTGGCTACCTTTAACTTCGTTGTTCTTAGGTCTTCCAGCTATCATGACCATATCATCTTCTCTTCCATATATAGCCAGCTACAGCACACAACTCAGTCGAGAAGCCGTCATAAATGATCTATATATCATGAGCCCTACATATTATTTGGAAGCGTGGCTTTTCCTGCGCTTGAGAAAGAATCTGGTAAAGACAGTGGGACAAGGCTATGTCATGCACGGCATTGCATGCAGAAGCTTGTGACCCACTCTGTGCCTGCCACTGACACCAATTATCCCAAGCGGGAAGCAATGCAGACTTCTCCCAGATTAATGAATGAGCAAAGGATTCGGTGGGAAGCTTCAGGTGGGAAGCAAGTAGCATTCGGAAATCTGCCTCCCAGCAATGTAACAGTTCGTTCCGATCATTGACGAACACTTGTAGATGGAAGACGGACGATGCCACCCATTGCAATGATACAGTGGCGAGACTGGTGCAGCAAAAAGGAACGAACCTTAATGTTCAGCATGGGATAAAGCTCGGACAGTGTTAGGGCCTGCCATGACTCGAGCACTGTCTCGGGAAGGAAACAATGGAGACGGCAACAGGACCACCCCCATCCGACTGTTGCTGCGGAAGCTACCAGTGCCAAGTCCCACTCGACACTGTTCGCTACAGCTAGCCAGAATCAGATTCCCACAAGAACTGCTGAAAGAAATGACTCAGAAATGCTTCTTGTGCTCCTCCTTTTAGACCAAGAACACCAGAACCGAGGCGATCAGCACTTGGCTTGTGCGTCGATGGGAAAGCCAAAACCTTACGGAAGTATTCGCACATGTAGCACCACGAAGCTCTCGAAAACAATCTCAGCCCTCCATCGCTTCAGTCCTCAAATCCCAACCGTCCAAGGAGAGGCAGCCATGACATTTTCTTGGGGAATGGACGGCGAAGATTAGAGACGGCAGACTGGACTGGTAACCAAGTCCATTCATTTGAACTCGCTTCGCAGGATTTGGACACTGCAACGGAGCGGATGTTAATGTATCAAATGTAGTAAGATTATGTGCATAAATACATAGTGATTAAAGAACATATTGTAAAAGAAGAAAGATTATTAATTATTTTTAGGGCGAAAAACTGAAAAAAAAATATATTGATTTTGATTCTTTTTATTTTTTTTCCATGCTATTACATTTTATAATCCTAACGTTGGTTACCCCTCCTTTACAACCGGTTTTTCTTTGATCCTATCTGATGAATCGAATCTAACCAAATCAATAAAAATATAGTTAATATAAAAATAAATAAATAATTAGTAAAAATAATTTAAAAAATCCTAAAAAACATAAAAATTTGAACATCGTTTGCGTCAGCTCGGCCCATAATCTGGCGTCAACTCGGCCCACGATTTGGCGTCGACCCGGCCCGTTTAAGATTTCGAATTGCGGTTGCCGCTCCAAAAACAAATTACTAGACATAATTGTCACCCCCTACCGTTCGAACTACCTACGCGTCCATTGGTCGAGTATAAGTGGGCCCACCAAAATATGTCACACGCCACCGATCGACAAAATGATAGGGTATGAAAAGTATTCATTAAAATAAAAACTCTTCGCTTTCGGAAGTCGGTCGCCTTCGTCTTCTACTCTGTTTCTTTCCTTCCATTATATCTCCTCCCTGATGGATCGCTCGAAACCCTACAAAGTCTCGGTAAGCCCTCATTCCCCTCTCTTCGATTCTTCAGCGGGATGGCCTCGATCAGGCCTTCCTACCACCTCTGCGCCTCGGTGGATTCCCGCTCCTCCTCCGACCCCTCCTCCCCTCCCTCCGACCGCAGGAATGGCGGCAAGAATCTCTCTTTCCCGCGGCGCCTCATCGCCAACAGCAATGCTCACGAAGCGCCCTCTGATCCCATCGCCGCCACCGCGGCCCCCGTGACGGAGAACTCCTCCCGAGCCCTCGTCAAGTCGCGGGATGCGAAAACCGGGCATACCTTTGGGAGAATGGTAAAGAAGCTCATGGAGAAGCGGCCTAGTCGGAATCCGGGATCGGCGGAACTCTGGCGGTCCCGCCTGATCTGATGGCGGAGGAGCTTAAAACGGGAGCTAAAGGGTCGCATTTCTGGGCCTTTCGCGGAAACTGTACCAGAAGGGTGGAACGGCGGAGCGAAAGGCGGAGAAAGCGCTGACGGAGGTCAACACGAACACTCGGATGATCGCCATGGCGCTTCGCAGCGAAAGGGAGCTTCTCTCCCAAAACAAGGAGTACGAGGCAAAGATTTCGGAGCTGCGGTTGCTGATCGACGAGAAGAACGAAGAAGTAATTATATTGACATAAAAACAATATTCATGTTTCAAGGTTTAATCTTTATTACTTGCGAGATAATCTTCGTCAAATAGACTATTTGAATGTAGAATCTACTTAATTCAATTACATTTGTGCTGCCATTTTCTTTGTTATAATTTGATTTGGATATAAAAAGAGAAGAGATTTAACTGATCATATAAAATATCTTAAAATGTCTTGATTTGAAGAATGTAGTTGTTTTGATTTTATTTATACGGTAGAAGTTACCAGTAAGTATAAGCTTTTTGTTGTGTTGGACCAATTCTCCTGATCTTTCTTTGAACAGGTTGAGAAATTGAAAGACCTGTGTGTGAAGCAAAGAGAGGGGCTAAAGGCGCTGAAGGATGCTATACTCTTTCCGGATGTCATGAATTCACAGCTGCTGGTGCTTCTGGAGAAGCAAGGCTTTGAGCTGAAACAGGCAAAGCAAGTCATCCCATGCCTCAAGAAGCAGGTCACTTCTCTCACTGGGCAGCTCCAGTGCCTTGCGGAGGATCTTGCTGAGGTACTTATATTCTTAGATAGCCGATAAGTTTATATCACAAGAAAAGCTTAGAAAGAATAACTCGGATCCTCTTCTGTATAAGATCTGTGCATGATCCCTATGAACAGCAGGATTTTCATCTCTTATACCATACCATAGAGAGCTAAAACTTTAAATGAAGTGATGAATAATTAAAAGATAGGTAAATTAAAGGTACTTGCTATACTTCAATGTGTATGATTTCTTTGCTGTGTTATCTGGAATGTGGATATTCAATTTCAACCTAGTCTGAATTTGAACTTTATTTAATCTCATGTTCAAAAAATACCTAATCCATTTCTTGGCTGCACGCTCACTGATTGTTCTTGCAACTATGTTTTCAAGAGACTTGGGTCCTCTTAATACTACCTTTATCAGTGCAGGCATCAATCATCCGTACTCTCTATCAGGAGATTGCATGAATTGCACCGAGTGCAGGCAGTGGTACAAAGGATACAAGCACTTTCAATCTCCTCTCCTTTCAGACTCCAATTATTTCTATATCGATCTTTGTTAACTCAAATACTCTGCCATCATCTATCGGTCCTTTAATGGAATTGCTAACTCCATTTCCTTTCATTGTGAAATTGGAATAAAGAATGATTATATTATGGTTGCCTTAGCATCCTACCTGTTGTGGTTTGGATCAACTGATTCTCATTCTATAACCATTGAATTATTGGGATATTTTGGATTTCACCAAAAATTGCTTTAAATTAATTGTAATGAGTTAAGCTTTGTATATTAATTTTCAGTTGATTCTGGCAAAATCTATACAATTCCCACTATGTTCCTATGATTTGTGGCTTGTTTTGGTAGTTACCAATCATTCAGGTAGATGTGGCTCTAGTGCTCTGTATCTAGTTAATTGGTTCCAACTGATTCAGATTGACTGTCATTGTTTCTTGTCATTTTTTGTCTGGTTTTGGTCGATCATGACCTGATCCAATTGATTTTCTGCCTATTAGGTTGTTAGTGGCATATATGTGAGTAGTTCTGGTTGATCTTGATGGATTTCTTACATATTCTGATGTTGTTTACCATTGTTCAGGACAATCTCCTAATTTGAATTGACAATCTAGATCCTAAAACCTACAACAGATTTTGAATTGATTTCAATCTTTATTGTGAATATTTAGCTCTATTCTCATCCTTTTCTTACTATAGCACTATTTAACAGAATGACAGGAAGAATAAACAAGGGTTTCTATCATTTTCTGAATCATAGATGGAGCTATAATCCAAGTTCCATATTATCAACTAGGTGATGGCCTATTATACAATTCACTAGCACTGATAAGCTGATAATTCATTCTAATGCAGGACAATCATCTATACGCATTTTCCTTTCTGTGTGAGATTCCCATATAAAATTTTCTCTTTTCATATGTTCCGTTGTAACAGGTAAAGGCAGATAAATACACTTCTAGAACTTGCTTTGATGAACATCTGAGCTCTCCAAGGACTCCAGTATCTGTTCAGGAGGCTGCTAATCCTTTGGTATGCTTCAATTTCAAACATGTACATTAATAAGTCTTCAAAACTGTAAACATGTAGATGTTACCAACAAAAAGAAAGAAACAATGATCACTTTGGGTTTAATTTTTGGGAGAGAATGCTCTCCCTCTCATTGCTACAACCATCTCACAATACCATTGTGCAACAGTGATAACATTGGTTTGTTAAAGCTCATAGATAGTAGATCTACCCAAAACTTGAATAAGCATGCCTTGCATTGTTTCTTACAATTTATGTCTGCATTTATATGTTTCCCTCCAAAATTCTCCAGGAATATAGGTCCCCAGATTGTATGGCTTCTGACTATGGTAGGCCAGATGAAATGTTCCTCAAGGATTTAAATCCTTGTTTGACTCCATGCTTTTCAAAATTGAAGCCCCAGGGAACAACTGTGCCTTGAATCTTGAAGTTGCCTCATAAGAAACAGAAAAGATTATGTGGGTCTCACCATAATTTTAAACAAAATTCAAGATTTCTCTATGCTGGCTTCTGATTTCTGATTTCATAATTGCTAGGAAAACAATGAGTTGGTTTATGACTCTCCCCAAATATGACAGATCATTTCAACAGAATGCACAGTGGAGCCCAAATACGTTTGCAGTTCTCATGGTGGAATGTTGTCCAGAACATTGGCAGAGGCTTATTAGCAGAGAATTCAGATGAGAACAAGCATCCCGTTTGAAAACCACAATACAAGAATCTTCATTGAAGTCCATAGCTCCTATGCTGTTGGCAGATTTCCTCTGAGCTTGTATTTAAAAGTGTTCTCAAACTCCATGTAATGCCCCTGTCCTGTGGTGAGACTTGGTATGTACTTCTTTGAATGATCAGGGATGAAGCCATAGAAATTACTTTTCTGTTTATAATGATAAGTTTGCATAAATTGACTTTTTCCAAACCCATTTTGATGGGAGCCTCTGTCATCCTTTTTTATGTGATGTCCTTGGTTTTGTTGGTCCTGAGATTATGCAATGTAGCCCTCATTTTTGTTTAATAGCATATAAATAGGACCATATGTTTGCTTGATATCCTTGATCCTTGTATGTGCTTTTTTAGCTAGTCTTTTTTCATCCCTCTTCATCCAAATTGATCAAAAGATTCTCTTGGTCTTCTTCATGAGAAGCTGATGAAAGATTGAGCTTCATGATTCAGTATTAGATGATAGTTCTCTTAATTTTGTGATCCTGCTCTATATGAAACAAAGCTTCTGAGAGTGTAAATCCATGAAGGAAAAGGAAACTTGTGCTCCATATCATCCATGGAATCACACTTTCACATGAGTAGATCTTGATGAGGCTTTTACACAACACTCTTGCTTGGTTTATGCACACAAAAAATTAAGTACACTATTCTTCAGAAATCATCCAACCACAAAACATGAACTTGAAAATAAATATATTTACTAACATAAGAATCTGAACTCTCAAAAACCCAACATCCATGCTAAACAGATGACTAACTACAGTCAAGAGAACACGAGCTAATGTGGACTGGCATAAAGCAGTCTTCGAGTTCAACATGCCTATTAAATGTAAGAAAATAACCATAAGAATCCATGCTCTAAGGTCCTTCCAAATCCAGGAATATTTATTGACCTTACAAACCATCTATATGAATATTTAAGGATGCTACTCATCCAAAGGCCTCGTACGAGTCTGTCTCTAGTTGTGAACACCCTATTGAAGTTGCACTAACCCCTGAAGCTTTGTGACCGGAAGACTGGGCAACCTTTGACTGATATCCCAGGTGCAGTTGGGCACGATGCCAAAGGGCACCACATTGTGATTCTCATTCTATTAAAAAAGATTCTAACTTTGCATATGAAAAATTGTGAGAGAGTAAAAGATAAAAATATGTTCGAGATATATAAGTCAAAAAAATTTGGCTCATATGATAAAAATCTATCATGGTGGGAGGCACAAGATAAAATATGCTAGAGACATATGAATCGAGAAAACCTAACTCACATAAGAACTTATTACGATAGGAGACACAATACTAAATGTACCCGAAGCATGTGAGTTGAGAAAACCTAATATGCATAAGAAGAAACCCACCATAATGAGAGGCACAAAGCAAAATATGCCCAAGATGCATGAGTCCAAAATACCCAATTTGTATGAGAAGAAACATGCTACAACGAGAGGCACAAGGTGAAGTATTCACATAACACTCGAGAGTCGTCGATTTAAAGCATAAGCCAAGTGCAGGTCAAGTATCCTTGACCCTCGTTGGTGATTCACCCAACATGTGTAGGTCAAGCATCCCATCAATGTTCACCAGATGCACTAAGGTCATGTGTCTCCAACCCCATCGACATTCACCTGACATGTGGAGGTTGGTGCTTGGAGGTTGATGATTCAAGGCATAGGTTAAGTGTAGGTCATGTTAGAGCTAGCCCTAGGAAATTTACCAAAGGGTAATTTTGGTAACCTAATAAAAGGGACAATTACAAATGCCGTAGGAAAATGTTCCTAAGCCATAAAACATCTGAGACTACTAAACAAGAAAAAACCCAAACTATAAGCCCAAACTATTTTAACTAAGTATGGACTTAATAGTAGGTAAACCAAAACTGACAATTAGGTTTTTCTTGTAGTGCATCTGACTTCAAAGCCCAGACCCTTTTTTATAGTTCCAATAGGAGATAACAAGCTTAATTTTCCCGATGTGGGACTATGTTGGACTTGCCAAACTAACAAATCTCCACCTTGGTATGTCCCAATAAAACTTACTCCACTTTCTTCACAAAAGCCCAAACGGCCAATCACCAACAATGAACACCAACCAAGTCCAAGCACTGCTTGGACTTGTAAACTGGAAGAGGCTTCGTAAGTATATCAGCTGGATTGTCCTTCGTATGAATTTTCTAAATAATGACCTTTCCCTCAACAATGGTATCTTGAATAAAATGAAACTTCACATCAATGTGTTTCATCCTCTCATGATACATCTAGTCTTTAGTCAAATGAATAGCACTTTGACTATCACAGTAAATTATAGTAACACCTTGATGCAGACATAATTCACCAAATAAACCTCTTAACCATAAAACTTCTTTGATCGCCTCTATGTCACTGCCATATATTCTACTTCTGTAGTAGATAAAGCCATGACAGGTTGTAAGGAAGCTTTCCAACTAACTGCACAATCGCCAATGCAAAAAACATAGCCTGTCAAAGATCTTCGTTTATTAAGATCCGCAACATAATCAGAGTCGACGGAACCAACCAAAGTGTCACGATTTTTTCCAAACTCCAAATAAGCATCTGAAGTCCCTTACAAGTATCTGAGAATCCACTTCACAGCCTACCAATGTGTTTTACCCAGGCGAGACATATATCTACTAACCACACTGACTGCTTGTGAAATATCTGGATGAGTACAATCCATTGCATACATAATACTACCGATGGCTCTGGAATATAGAACTTGCACCATATATTCTTCCTCTTCAACTGATTGTGGTCACTGAGCAGTAGATAGCCGAAATGGCTAGCAAGAGGAGTACTTACTGGCTTAGCGTTTTTCATGCCAAACCTCTCCAAGACTTTCTTGAGGTAATTTTTCTGAGTCAGAAATAATTTCCAACTCCTCGTTCTCTTTTGATCACCATGCCAAGAATTTTCTTAGCTGCTCCCAAATCTTTCATTTCAAATTCACTATTCAGCTGTATTTTCAAAGTGTGAATTTCTGATAAATTCTTAGCTGCAATAAGCATGCCATCAACATAAAACAACAAATACACAAAAGAGCCATCAGTTAACTTCCGGAAGTAGACACAACTATCATACATGCTCCTCATGTAATCATGACCCAACATAAAAGAATCAAATCTATTATGCCACTGTCTTGGAAACTACTTCAATCCATACAAGGATTTTTTTAACAAGCAAACATGGTCTTCCTTACCGTCAACTTCAAATCCATGAGGTTGCTCCATGTAAATTTATTCTTCAAGTTCACCATGTAAGAAAGCTATCTTGACATCAAGTTGCTCCAATTCCAAATCATACATGGCAACTAAAGCAAGCAAAACACGAATAAAGCTATGTTTAACAACTGGTGAAAATACGTCATTAAAATCAACACCATGTACCTGACTATAGCCCTTTGCAAACAATCGTGTTTTGTACCTTGCATCTTCAACCCTTGGAATACCTTTCTTCCTTTTGAAGACTCATTTGCATCTAACAATTTTCTTACCCGAAAGTGGCTTTACAAGATCCCAAGTTCTATTTTGATGGAGAGATTCTATTTCTTCATTCATCGCAATCAACCACCTAGCAGAATTATCATAAGAAGCTGCATCTGAGTAGGTAGTAGGCCCACCAACTTCACTTGTTTCTTCTGCAATAGACAAAGCATATGTAACCAAATTTGCATATTTTGTAGTGGTCGAATATCTCTCTGTGGTCTATCTTGGGCTATGGAATATTGCTCTTCCTCTGGATCATCTTCGTTAGTAAACTCGGGACCATCTACTAGCATTCTTTGAGTAGAAGAGTTCGATTGAAAAGAATCAAAACTACCAATCTCAAGCTCCACCTACTTCTGCGCACTATCATTTGTACAACTAGTAGATTCCTCTTTGGAAGATAACATAGATAATTCATCAAAAG
>LVTN01000443.1:163104-181373 GCA_001649415.1 Musa itinerans | reverse complement strand
TAGCAAAGAAAATATTTCCAACATTCTCATTAGCTACTATACTAGCTTTAGCGGACTCAGTAGTTTTCTCAACAATTTTTTCCTTTTGCTTTAATTTATTTTTTAATTTAAAATAATTAGTCTTAATGTGCCCCATTTTATGACAATATCTGCACTCCAAATTTCTATGTATGGATTTATATCTAGATTTAGATCTACTACTGTCAAATTCCCTTTTATCCATTCTACCCCTGACAACCAAACTCTCAATCTGATTCCCTCTACTTTCCCCAGTGATATCCCTATCTATCTGCTCCTTAGATTTTAGTGCAGATTTAATTTCCTGATACGAAATTGTTTCTTTTCCATAAATCATAGTATCACGAAAATACTTAAAGGATTGGGGAAGAGAACACAAAAGTAATAGGGCCTTATCCTCATCATCAATTTTCACATCTATATTCTCCAAATCCATAACTAAGAAATCAAATTTATCAAGATGTGAGAGTATAGATGTACCTATAGTCATCTGAAGCATATACAAACTCTGCTTCAAGTAGTCTTTAAGCTTTAAGCTTGTCCACTGTCATCTTCATATACAAGGCTTTAAGCTTGTCCTACATGCTCTTAGCCATAGTCTCCGTAACTACCTCCCGTAAAACCTCATCAGGGAGATTTAGAATAATACTTGATCGGGCCTTCTTATCCATACCCGCAAGATCTTCCTGTGACATATCATCTGGAATGTTCTTAGCTCCCTATAGTGCCAAATTAACTTCGTCTTGAACCAAAATGGCCTCCATCTTGAGTTGCCACATGCCGAAGTTGACATTTCTGTCGAATTTCTCAACAACGATCTTTATTATCGTCATCGTTACCAAAAGATCTCGAAACTAGGCTATGATACCAGTTTGTTAGAGCTAGCCCCAGGAAATTTACGAAAGGATAATTTTGGCAACCCAATAAAGATAATAAAATAGAAAAAATAAAAAGAGACAAGGAAACCAGATTTACGTGGTTCAATCAATTGATCTACATCCACAAACGGAGAAGCAAAACTCTTACTATAAAAGGGATAATTACAAATGCCGTAGGAAAATATTCCTAGGCCAAAAAACACCTAAGACTACTAAACAAGAAAAAACCCAAACTATAAGCCCAAACTATTTTAACTAAGTGTAGACTTAATAGTAGGTAAACCCAAACTAACAATTAGGTTTTTCTTGTGGTGCATCTGGCTTTAAAGCCCAGGCCCTTATTTATAGTTCCAATAGGAGATAACAAGCTTGATTTTCCTTATGTGGGACTATGTTGGACTTGCCAAACTAACAGGTCAAGCATTCCCGACCCTCGTCGGTGTTTGCTTGATGCATAGAAGTCGAGCATCCCCGACCCTGTCGATGCTCGCCCGACATGCAGAGGTTGGGTGTCCTCTGTTAGGATCAAGAGCGGCACTAAGAGGGGGGGGTGAATTAGTGCAGCGGTAAAAATTACGTTGATTCAAAAATCTTCGTACATTGAAAACCGAACTCGGAAGATAACTTGAAATCTCATTCTCGTTCGTATATAAAGTGAAAGCAGTAGGCAAGTAAAGATTCAATTTATAGTAAGGTGAATAGCAAGAAGTAAACGCAAACCAGATTTTAGAGTGGTTCGGTCGTCATGACTTACTTTCACTTCGCCGATTCCTCTTCCGTCGAGGCCACCGGCATCCGCTATCGGTCTTCCTTCAATAGGCGAAGACCAACCACCTTTTTATACCCCTCTTCTTCTTTTCATAGGTTTAGGAGACAACCTTTACAAGCACACACACTCCTTTCTAAACAGAATTCTAAGTTTAAGCTAGAGGAGGGATTTCTCAAGTTGTTTCTACAGTAATTTCTCACTTTAAAACTTTCTGTGCTTGTCTTTCTTAACTAGGGATGAGAGGGGTATTTATAGGCCTTAAGTTGATTCAAACTTAGAGCCTAAAAACATCTCATCCCGGGTTTCCTAGGTACAAGCGGTATCACTACCAGTGTCAGTCTGACACTAACACTGCACTTGGTGGTACCACCGCCCAGTTTTGACGATACTACCACCTGACAGAGCTCGAAGACCGAGCTCTGGTGGTACCACCACCTGATAGGGGTGGTACCACCGCTGGCAGCATTAACTGCCAGTGGTACCACCGCCTAATAGGGGCGGTACCACTACCTAGAATTCTTGGGAGATCGAGTCTCCCAAGTGGTGCCACCACCGGCCAGGCTTTTAGCATCCTGGTTGAGCCTTGAATCTGGCCTAAACCAGTCCAACTTCGGGCCCAGTTGGCCCCTAATAGAGTTGATGGGATTACCTCCCAATCCCAACTCCAATTATGTGCTAACTATGATTCCTAAGACATATTCTAAGCAAAATAAGTCTGATTTCTTCTAGCGATCTTTCGACAAACTTCCGACGATCTCTCGATAATGTTCCAGCGGACTCCTAGCAAGCTCCTGGACTTCATGACGATCTTCTTGACGAGTTCCGACGAGCTTCTTTGGCCTCCTGGACTTCTTGGCAAAACTTCTAACGAACGTCCGGACTTCCAATGAACTCTCAAACTCCCAACGAAATCGCTTTCTTGACTCTGGGACTTCATTTTGCTTATGTCTTCCTATCATAGTTAATCTTGCACACATAAAAACACACTTCGATATAGACAATTTTACTAAGCATGAATCATGTTGTCCGGTATGTCATTGGTCCATCGACGCTTCGTCTGATTCTTCGGCGCATCGTCCTCTCTTGCGGCCTATTGCCCAATTGGCCAGTTGACTTCCGCGGCTCCAATATCCTTGGCACAATATCCGCTCTTCTTGGCCTTATGCTCGAATCCATGGCCTGAAGCCTTCTGTCAATACGTCGATCGATCCTCCGGCCTGACGTCTAATCTTCTGACATGTTCCACCGGCCCAACATAATTCTTCCTGCTTTAATTGTCTCATCCTGATTGAAGCATCCTGCATCATTTAAAATGCATATCAAATCATAAACACTTATAAATTGGTTTCATTATCAAAATCCGAGATTCAACAATCTCCCCCTTTTGATGATGATAACCAATTAAGACAAAGTTAACCTTAACTCCCAGAGTTTAAACAAACTCCCCCTATCAATATGTCATATTGATAGAACTTTTGGATTCAAAAATCCAAGCAACATGTTATCATAAACTTATGCATAACATCATCATTCTTCTCCCCCTTTGTCATCAACAAAAAAAAGAAGTCTAACTATCAAGTGTTTGAGATATACAAGATCAAATCGTTGCATATTAAACGTAATTTTATCACTATACAAGCTAGCAAATTTTATAACATTTTAGAACATGCAAGCTAGCAAATTAGAGATGTTCAAGAAAGTAACTCTTGCTTCTTAAAATATATAAGTTTGCTAGATGTGTAAGTTAGCATGTATTGCTTCTTGAGATAAGATAGCACTTCTTTTTCTATGCAATTTGCAAGCTAGTAAATTTTTACTTCCTTTACTATGTTTAAGCTAGCAATTTTGCTTCCTTTACAAATTACAAGTTTCTAAATAAGCTAACAATATTTCTCCCCCTTTGTCATTGTCAAAAAGAAGGGAAGAATACAATGTTGTAATTCTTTTTCCTTTATAATAATTTTCAAAGCATGACAAAGGTAAACAACAAAAATGAATGTCAACATATCATATATCATTTTTGACAAGAAAAGCTTCTTTGGCCTCCTGGACTTCTTGGCAAAACTTCTAACGAACGTCCGGACTTCCAATGAACTCTCAAACTCCCAACGAAATCGCTTTCTTGACTCTGGGACTTCATTTTGCTTATGTCTTCCTATCATAGTTAATCTTGCACACATAAAAACACACTTCGATATAGACAATTTTACTAAGCATGAATCATGTTGTCCGGTATGTCATTGGTCCATCGACGCTTCGTCTGATTCTTCGGCGCATCGTCCTCTCTTGCGGCCTATTGCCCAATTGGCCAGTTGACTTCCGCGGCTCCAATATCCTTGGCACAATATCCGCTCTTCTTGGCCTTATGCTCGAATCCATGGCCTGAAGCCTTCTGTCAATACGTCGATCGATCCTCCGGCCTGACGTCTAATCTTCTGACATGTTCCACCGGCCCAACATAATTCTTCCTGCTTTAATTGTCTCATCCTGATTGAAGCATCCTGCATCATTTAAAATGCATATCAAATCATAAACACTTATAAATTGGTTTCATTATCAAAATCCGAGATTCAACAATCTCCCCCTTTTGATGATGACAACCAATTAAGACAAAGTTAACCTTAACTCCCAGAGTTTAAACAAACTCCCCCTATCAATATGTCATATTGATAGAACTTTTGGATTCAAAAATCCAAGCAACATGTTATCATAAACTTATGCATAACATCATCATTCTTCTCCCCCTTTGTCATCAACAAAAAAAAGAAGTCTAACTATCAAGTGTTTGAGATATACAAGATCAAATCGTTGCATATTAAACGTAATTTTATCACTATACAAGCTAGCAAATTTTATAACATTTTAGAACATGCAAGCTAGCAAATTAGAGATGTTCAAGAAAGTAACTCTTGCTTCTTAAAATATATAAGTTTGCTAGATGTGTAAGTTAGCATGTATTGCTTCTTGAGATAAGATAGCACTTCTTTTTCTATGCAATTTGCAAGCTAGTAAATTTTTACTTCCTTTACTATGTTTAAGCTAGCAATTTTGCTTCCTTTACAAATTACAAGTTTCTAAATAAGCTAACAATATTTCTCCCCCTTTGTCATTGTCAAAAAGAAGGGAAGAATACAATGTTGTAATTCTTTTTCCTTTATAATAATTTTCAAAGCATGACAAAGGTAAACAACAAAAATGAATGTCAACATATCATATATCATTTTTGACAAGAAAACATGATAGGAAAATAATCTTGATTCAAAAACAAGATTCAAGTCTAAAATTCAAGAAATCAAGATCATGATCCGCAAAAAAATGTATAAGGAGAGTTTATGCATTTTTTGTAATTTGGTTAAATTTAACATTCAAACTAGCAATTTTCTTTCTCCCTTTATTGTAATCAAGGAAAAAGTAGAGTGGAAGAATATAATTTTTACATCAATGCTCTACTTATAACATGAGGTTTATAACCACAAATACATTAAGTGTACAAGCATTAGATTTATATCTAACATTTTATTACATTATTGCATCATTAAAACATCATGATTTTATAAGGTATTTTTTAATCAAAATCATTTTGTTTGTTTATCACATGCAATTTTCATGATCATTACTAGACGGATAAGCATGATTCCTAATTTTTTTATATTTTTATTACATTATTAAACATGTAATTTTTAAGATAAATAATTTTTTTAAACTAAATTAATAATAACTCATGAAAAATATTATGGAATTTCAAAATAAACTAAGGGCATTTTGATTATCTCATCGACGAAAGCCATTAAGGCATAGTTTGCCACCTCGCCTTTGTTGATTTTTTCCTCATCTTCGGAGGAGCTAGATTCATCCCAAAGTGCTTCCTTCTTCTTGCGTTCATAGCAAGTAGTTGTGTTCTTTTTGTTCTTTAATTTTTGTTTCACGAACCTTTTAAATTTCATAGTGAGGAGTTCATGTTCATCATCACTTGAGCTTATGCTCGAGTAGTCTTCAATTGTTCTAAGTTTAAAATTCTTCCTGTTCTTTGGAAGGTGGTTCTCATGTTCGTCAAGTGCCACATTAGTCATTTCGTAGGTCATTAAAGACCCGATAAGTTCTTCGATTAAAAAAGTATTCAAATTTTTTTATTCTTGAATAGCCGTTATTTTCGAATTCCAATTTTTAGAAAGTGATCGTAAAACTTTACTAACAAGTTCAAAATTTGAAAAAGTTTTACCAAGAGCTTTTAAACCATTGACGACATCCGTAAAACGGGTGTACATGTCAACAACGGTTTCGCTTAGTTTCATATGAAAAAGTTTAAAACATGCATTAAAAAGTTAATCTTCGAGACTTTCATTCTATTTGTGCCTTCATGAGTTACTTCTAGTGTGTGCCAAATCTTGAAAGCCGTTTCGTAAGTAGAAACCTGATTAAACTCAGTTTTATCTAAAGCGTAAAATAGAGTGTTCATAGCTCTAGTATTTAAGGAAAAAGTCTTTTTCTCCAAATCATTCCAATGGTTCATCGAAAGAGAAGATATTTGAAAACCGCTTTCGATAATATTCCATAAATTCAAATCTAAATAAAACAAGAAAACTCTTATTCGAGTTTTCCAATGTGTAGTTCGTCTCATTGAACAAGGGAGGACGAATGAAAGAGTGACCCTCTTGAAAGCCGAAAAGAGCCATTTCTCATTGGGTGTTAAACCAAATGAGAAAACGAGGCTCTGATACCAACCGTTAAGATCAAGAGCGGCACTAAGAGGGGGGGTGAATTAGTGCAGCGGTAAAAATTACGTTGATTCAAAAATCTTCATACATTGAAAACCGAATTCGGAAGATAACTTGAAATCTCAATATCGTTCGTATATAAAGTGAAAGCAGTAGGCAAGTAAAGATTCAGTTTGCAGTAATGTGAATAGCAAGAAGTAAATGCAAACCAGATTTTAGAGTGGTTCGATCGTCCTGACCTACATCCACTTCATCGATAGATAAATAATTTTTTTAAACTAAATTAATAATAACTCATGAAAAATATTATGGAATTTCAAAATAAACTAAGGGCATTTTGATTATCTCATCGACGAAAGCCATTAAGGCATAGTTTGCCACCTCGCCTTTGTTGATTTTTTCCTCATCTTCGGAGGAGCTAGATTCATCCCAAAGTGCTTCCTTCTTCTTGCGTTCATAGCAAGTAGTTGTGTTCTTTTTGTTCTTTAATTTTTGTTTCACGAACCTTTTAAATTTCATAGTGAGGAGTTCATGTTCATCATCACTTGAGCTTATGCTCGAGTAGTCTTCAATTGTTCTAAGTTTAAAATTCTTCCTGTTCTTTGGAAGGTGGTTCTCATGTTCGTCAAGTGCCACATTAGTCATTTCGTAGGTCATTAAAGACCCGATAAGTTCTTCGATTAAAAAAGTATTCAAATTTTTTTATTCTTGAATAGCCGTTATTTTCGAATTCCAATTTTTAGAAAGTGATCGTAAAACTTTACTAACAAGTTCAAAATTTGAAAAAGTTTTACCAAGAGCTTTTAAACCATTGACGACATCCGTAAAACGGGTGTACATGTCAACAACGGTTTCGCTTAGTTTCATATGAAAAAGTTTAAAACATGCATTAAAAAGTTAATCTTCGAGACTTTCATTCTATTTGTGCCTTCATGAGTTACTTCTAGTGTGTGCCAAATCTTGAAAGCCGTTTCGTAAGTAGAAACCTGATTAAACTCAGTTTTATCTAAAGCGTAAAATAGAGTGTTCATAGCTCTAGTATTTAAGGAAAAAGTCTTTTTCTCCAAATCATTCCAATGGTTCATCGAAAGAGAAGATATTTGAAAACCGCTTTCGATAATATTCCATAAATTCAAATCTAAATAAAACAAGAAAACTCTTATTCGAGTTTTCCAATGTGTAGTTCGTCTCATTGAACAAGGGAGGACGAATGAAAGAGTGACCCTCTTGAAAGCCGAAAAGAGCCATTTCTCATTGGGTGTTAAACCAAATGAGAAAACGAGGCTCTGATACCAACCGTTAAGATCAAGAGCGGCACTAAGAGGGGGGGTGAATTAGTGCAGCGGTAAAAATTACGTTGATTCAAAAATCTTCATACATTGAAAACCGAATTCGGAAGATAACTTGAAATCTCAATATCGTTCGTATATAAAGTGAAAGCAGTAGGCAAGTAAAGATTCAGTTTGCAGTAATGTGAATAGCAAGAAGTAAATGCAAACCAGATTTTAGAGTGGTTCGATCGTCCTGACCTACATCCACTTCATCGATTCAACCGGCATCCACTATCGGTCTTCCTTCAATAGGCAAAGGTCAACCACCTTTTTACACCCCTCTTCTCCTTTTCACAAGTTTAGGAGACAACCTTTACAAGAACACACTCTCTAAACAGAATTCTAAGTTTAAGCTAGAGGAGGGATTTCTCAAGTGGTTTCTACAGCGATTTCTTACTTTAAAACTTTCTATGCTTGTCTTTGTTAACTAGGGATGAGAGGGGTATTTATAGGCCTCAAGTTGATTCAAACTTCGAGCCTAAAAACATCTTATCCCGGGTCTCTCGGGTACGGGCGGTACCACCGCTTGTGTTGGGTGGTATCACCGCCAATGTCAGTCTAACACTAACACTACACTGGGCGGTACCATCGCTTGACAGAGCTCGGAGACCGAGCTCTGGCGGTACCACCACCTAATAAGGGTGGTACCACCGTTGGCAGCATTAACTATCGGCAGTCCCACCACCTAACAGGGGCGGTACCACCACCCAGAATTCCTGGGAGATCGAGTCTCCCAAGCGTTGCCACCGTCGACTAGGCTTTCAGCATCCTGGTTGGGCCTTGAATCCAGCCCAACTTCAGGCCCAGTTGGCCCCTAATAAAGTTATTGGGATTACCTCCCAATCTCAACTCCAATTATGTGCTAACTATGATTCCTAAGACATATTCTAAGCAAAATAACTCCGGTTTCTTTTGGCGAGCTTCTGACGAACTTCCGACGATCTCTCAACAATGTTCCAGCGGACTCCCGGCAAGCTCCTGGACTTCACGACGATCTTCTTGACAAGTTTCGACGAGCTTCTTTGGCAAGCTTCTAGACTTCTCGGTAGAACTTCTGACGAACGTTAGGACTTCCGTCGAACTCTCGAACTCCCAACGAAATCGTGTTCTTGACTCCGGGACTTCATTTTTCTTATGCCTTCCTATCATAGTTAATCCTGCACACATAAAAACACACTTCAATCTAAACAATTATTACTAAGCATGAATTATGTTGTCTGGCATGTCATTGGTCCATCGACGCTTTGTTTGATTCTTCAGCGCATCGTCCTCTCTTGCGGCTTATTGCCCAATCGGTCAGTTGACCTCCGCAACTCCGATATCCTTGGCACAATATCCGCTCTTCTTGGCCCAATGCCTGAATCCATGGCTCGAAGCCTTTTGTCGATACGTCGATTGATCCTACGGCTTGATGTCTAATCTTCTAACATGTTCCTTAAGCCCAACAAGATTCTTCCTGCTTTAATTGTCTCATCCTGATCAAAGCATCCTATATCACTTAAAACGCATATCAAATTATAAACACTTATCAATTAGTTTCATCATCAAAATCCGAGATTCAACATCCTCAACCCCCATCAGTGATTCGCCCAACATGTGGAGGTCGAGCATCCCCTACTAGTCATAGGTGTCCTGCAAGCCAATCACGTGAGTGATGACACGTGTGACATGATACACATTCTTTTTGCTTATTATATTATTTGATATTTTATCACTTTATATTATTTATTATATATATACATAAATATATTATGATGTCCATGGATCTGTGCAATAGGAATCAGATCGTGATGAGATCACGATAATGAGATTGATTCATCTTTAAACACGGATCATAAATAATCTCGATCATAAGTTACTTGAGAAGGACATCGAGATAACCAGACAGATTGACGTATTGTATACTCGTACATATGATGGAAGCGACTGGTCTCATAGTTACTCATGTGGGGACACTAGGGATACAATACAGGGTGCTCATTGGAGAATGTGTTCACTAATTAATCGGCTCATGGAATGCTGGATAGTTAATGATACCTCATTATCAAATAGCAATTTCATTGTCTTAGTGATGCACTTGTTCTTTAGACTTGAGGCACCAAGGATGTCATGTATGAGTACTCCACTCTTTGATACCAGACTTATAGGCTTGGAAGTTCTAAATCTAGCACAACCGGTTATCGAGAGTAGTAATCAACCTTATGAGGGCTATTGAGTATCAATAGAGGATCATTCGCTCTTAGTATCATGAGAGGAATATCCCATGTGTTCTTGCTTAGGCAAATCCCTAGCTAAGGTCATTCGGATTGAGAGAGAAAGAGTTCTCCGGGAGTATCCAATTATAGTGAAACTCGTGTAGAAACTGTATGTTCCTAATAGCATTATGCCCGGTATACGGTCTCTGGAATATTAGATGGATGATGAACTATAGGTACACAATAACTTAGGATAAATAGGTCCAAATGATTGGATTTTCTTGTATCATTTGAGGACTACGACGTAGTGGCATAGTACGTCTGTAGTCAATGAGTCGAGTGAATTATTATGAAGATAATAATTCACTAAGTCAGAATGAATTCTGACAAGTATGACTCATGGTCAGCTCGATATTGGGCCCAGATGTCACACACATATGGTAGGTATTGCGATGAGTAGAGGTTCGGATATGAGATATCCGTTGGAGCCCCTATCTTATTGGATATCCAATAAGCCCCTGAATTATTGGATCCCATGGATGAGATCTAACAAGAGTTAATAAAAGATTATTAGGTAAAGACCCACTAATCTAAAAGGCTTAGGTAGTTGGATGAAGATCCATTACCCAATATGGTATGATCCATTATGGTTAAGTTGACAATGGGCCTCTATAAATAGGAGGGAACCAAAGACTCATAGGCTAGAGGTTTTCTTGGTTGTCATCTCTTATTCTTCTCTCCCCTTCTCCTCCTCAAATAGCAAGCCTAGATATTTGAGGAGCGTCGTCACATCTCTACTGTGTGGATCACCGCTGGAAATGATGACGCTTGATCTCCTTCATCCTCTTCTACAGATCTGTAGGGATTTAGGGATATACAATCTCCCTAGGTAAAACATAATATTTCATATACATGGTTTTCAGTTTTATGGATTTTGCGCACCAAACTTCGCACGATGATAAACACATCTTTGGGAAATTTTGGGATTTTTGTTTTCTGTTCTTCTGTTGCGCATGTGATGTCACCCCTAGATTTTCCTACAATGGAATTAGAGCCAGGTTGTTCATGCAAAAGATTGGTTTTAAACTACGTGTGCTGTGTTTTAAGAAGATTTTTATCATCAAAATCGTTGACGTAAAAGGTGAGAGAGGGCAGCAACCTTATAGGTTGGCAAATGGCTGCTTGCATCCTTGGTCGAGGCCTGACCACCTGCAGCCAGCAGCATGCAGGCCGCAGGCAGGCAGCCATGGGGGCAGCGATGTCTACGGGCGCTACGCCCGTGAGCATAGCCACCCACGGGGGCGCCCACTTACAAGGGCGGCGCCCCTCCCCCCGATGTCGTGGCCGCCATCGGCAAGGGGGTGGTGGCCACACTGCAAGGCAACAGGGGAGAAGGAGAAAGGGGAATTAGGGTTTCTAAAAAATAACAGATTTACCCCTTAGAATTTTAGAAATTTTGAGTCTGTCCTTTCTATTCGAATTATCAAAATACCCCTCACAATTCAAAAATTTTCTTGTATATCCCTAATTTAAGAAAAATATTAGTTAATTAAATAGTTTAATTAACTATTCTTATTATCTAGTAGTCCTACATGATGATGATGTGTACATGTGATGTATGATATGGATGGATGATTATAAATTGTGTGATGTGTGTACATGTGATGTGATTATTATTATTATTGGGGCCTGCGAGCCTCCATTTTATTTCTCGTTTATTGTCAGGCCTGCGTGTCTATGATTAAGTTGTAATCACATGAGGAGGTGCAGCAGGAGTGTGGAAGTGATAGCGAGACCCATAAGGCCGAGACGGACGATCGTGATGCATGAAGATGCGTCGAGATGCCGACGGAACCAATGAAGACGAGATAGACGATCACAGGGCAAGGAGATGCACCGCTACACATATAGATGTCACAGTTGCACACATATATGTTGATTTGAGTGATTAGGCCCATTGGCTCGGGCCTAATCATATTACGCTGTGGTCCATGATCCTCTAGTGTAATTGCTCATGTGATGTGTGATTGTTTTGTACACCTACTAGATATGTATATATATATTTGCATGTAATATAGATATATATTAAATATGTATATGTGTAACATGTCATATTAGGAGACCAAATCAAAATCCCCTCTCTCGATAATATTAAGTCGGTAAACGTGAGGTAATTAGATTCACCCACGTGGCCTTCCATCGTTATAGGTAGGGACTGATCCTCGATATAGGTTAAGTTGGTCGAGTCTCTCGAAGCTCACCTATTTCATGATTTGTTATCTTGCCTATGACATAGAGATGTCACTGGTGACCTGAGGACATGGTATGATTGTGTTATGACTCTAGCTAGGAGAGTCCTAATTGAGAGGGACATTCATGTAAAACCTACCTAAGCCGACCCCTATTAAAGAGGTGAAGAGGCCGGCTAGGATTAGGAGGTTGTTTCTTAGAGAAGAATTAGGAGTTGTAAAGGAATATGAGTCTTGAGTAGGAGTCCTATTAGGAGTTAGGGTTTAGAAGCCCTATAAATAGTCATGTATTCCTCCTCTTTTGATAAGCAATAAATGAATCTTTTCTATAGCCTTTGAGCAGCAACTTGAAGGGAGGAACCCCTATAGAGTTCCAAGGAAGCTGATCCCCTAAAGAGATCAACCCCAAGTTTAGAATCTGCATAGGTTCTAACAGATTGGTCGAGTCCCTCGAGGGTATATCATCGAATCAGACTCATCTTGTAATGATGGTGTTGACTTAACCGAATATCATGGTTGGTCGAGTCCCTCGAGACAATGGTGGTTTGGAGGTCGAACAAGACGAAAATAATGAGTTATGATTGGCAAGAGTTGCTTACCTTTTGGGCTTAGTGTGATTAGTCGAGTCCCTCGAGGTTCGACGTTGATTGGATCTTGATCCCCACTAGAAGTCTGCCAGAGACTACCGTTTCACATGCTATGAGTGTCGCGTGACTCGCTAGAAAAATAGTAGGAGTAGATTAAGATAGAAGTCCATATCTTATTTGTTTATTTTTCAATGAAATATATGTTGAATCTCGAATTTCGATGATGAAATCAATTGATAAATTATTTAATCTAATCCATATGTTGAGATAAGTATGCAGGATTAACTATGATAGCAATAAGGCGTAAAGTAGATGATGGGTTGGAGTCAAAGATTCGGACGATATACCGAGAGCTCGTCGAGAGTTCATCGTGAGATCACCGGAAGCACGCTGGAAGACTCGTCGAAAGCTCGTCGAGAGATCGCCGGAAGCATACCGGAAGACTAGCCGAGAGTTCGTCGGGAGTTCACCGGAAGCACGCCGGAAGACTTGCCGATAAGTTCGCCGGAGGATCGTCGAAAGAGAAATTGACATACCGGACTAATTACTTGTCTTAATCATAGATTAAGTTAGGATTAGAAGGTGATCTTAGACCTTATCTCCCAAGAATTCTGGGCGGTAGTACCACCCCTGTCAGGTGGTGGTACCACCGGTAGTTAATGCTGCCAATGGTGGTATCGCCCCTATCAGGCGATGGTACCGCCAGAGCTCGGTCTCCGAGCTCTGTCAAGTGGTCATACTACCCAGACTGGGCAGTGGTACTGCCCAGTGTCATGTGTCAGGCGGTAATACCGCCCAGTAATGGTGGTGGTACCACCAGTACCCCGGAAATCCGGGATAAAACACTTTTTGGCCCCATTTTTGAAGTCATTGGGGTCTATAAATACCCCACCCTTTCTAGCATGAAAGGGTACCGAAGTGTGATCATAATCTTGAATCATTGGGGTGTAAAAGTGTTAGAGTTTTTCTCCTCCCTCTCTTAGCCTTGTAACTATCTAAGAAAGATGAGAGAAAGTTGGAAGGGTTATCTCCTAAACCCGACAAAAAGAGAAAAGAGCTATAAAAGGTGGTTGGCATTCGCCTATTGAAGGAAGGCCTTTAGTGGAGGCCGGTGACCTCAACGGAGGAGGAATCTGAAAGTAGATGTAAGTCACATTGACCGAACCACTCTAAATTTTGGTTTGCTTTTCTTTTTGTGTAATTTACTTTAACTACAAATCATTTCATAGCAAACTGCTTCTTCTCCTCCTCTTGCTTTCACTATGTTTGCGCTCTCATACATTCAAGTTGTTATCTTTCCAAATCGGTTTCAATCGAACGTACAAAACATTTTCCAAAATCAAAGAATTTTTCGCTGCTCTAATTCACCCCCCTCTTAGTACCGCTCTTAATCCTAACAATATGTATATTATTTATTTCTACTGCATCTTTATTTTCAAAAAATATTGCTTTCAAATCTCTTACGTGGCATACTTGATGTTATTCACCTCACTGGTCCGAATTATAGAGATTGGCTCCGCAACTTGAGAATTGTTCACACAGTGAAGAAAATTGTGTACGTCCTTGATACAGTGGTGCAAGCGAGGATGGGGCACGCGAGGATGAGATCGCTCGCTACATAAAGTACATAGATGATTCCACTCTTGCTCAGTGTTACATGTTAGGCTCCATGACTCCTGAGTTACAGAGGCAGCATGAAAAAATGGATGTCAAATTCATTCTTCTACTTGTCCGCAAATTGTTTGAGGAATAGGAAAGGACTCAACAATATGAGATATCCAAGAGCCTTTTCTGCACTAGGATGACTGAGGAGACACCGGTTCAGAACCATATCCTAAAGATGATTGAGTAGATAAAAAAACTCACAGGTCTAGGAATGGTCCTATAGGATAACTTATGTGTGGATCTTATGCTTCAGTCCCTACCAGATTCTTTTTCACAGTTCATAATGAATTTTAATATGAACAAGCTTAAGGTGACTCTCCTAGAGCTCCTCAATATGTTGACAGAGGTAGAGAGCACTATCAAGAAAGAGAAGCCAATTCTCTATACTTGTAAGACCAAAAAAAAAGGAAAGCAGAAAAGTCCTTTAAGAAGGGCAAGGGCAAACCGAGTAAAACAAAGGTTGCTAAAATGGACCCTGCAAAGGACAAAGGCATGTAATATCACCTCCCCAACCCCCATTGGTGTTTGTTTGATGCATAAAGGTTGGGCATCTCAATCCTTTTTGTTGTTGAAATCGAGCGTCCCTGAACTCCATCGACGTTCACCCAACTCATAGAGCTATGAGTTTGTGCATCCTCGACCCTCATTCATGATTCGCTTGACGCATGGAGGTCGAGCTTCCCCAACCACCATCGACGTGCACCCAACACATGGAGGTCTGGTGTCCTCAACCACCATTAGTGTTCCCCTGATGCGTGGAGGTCGGGCATTCTCGACCCTTGACGGTGTTCGCCCGACACAAAGAGGTCTAGCGCCCTCAACCCCCGTCGATGTCCGCATGATGCATGGAGCTGGAGAACCAATTAAAGAAGCATAAGTTTTATATGTTAGATGAATCACATGCCACACTTCGAGTCCCTATGCAAGATCTCCCGAAACATGCCTTGGGAGGGGGGGGGGAGGATGGACAAATGATAGGGAGGATATCATCAACTATTCACCATTCGACATATATCCCCTGCGTGATGTTCAACCCGAAAGAAAGAGACAAAAGTTACTCTTCACCAGTTGGCCCATGCGGACATGGGACCAAAGCAAGTAGTTATAGGTTGTCCTCACCATTTGTTAGGAACGAGTCGGTACTAAGAGGGGGGTGAATTAGTGCAGCGGTAAAATCACGTCGGTTTTGAAAATTCTTTCATACGTTAAAAACAGATCCCGAAAATATGCTTAACTTGAAAGTGTATTCGTAAATGTATTGAAAGCAGTAAGCAAATAAAGTGGTTTGCAGTTAAAGTAAATTACTCAAAAGAAACGCAAACCAGATTTTTATAGTGGTTCGGTCGTCGTGACCTACATCTACTCCACCGATTCCTCTTCCGTCGAGGCCACCGGCATCCACTATCGGTCTTCCTTCAATGTGTGAAGAGCAACTACTCTTTTACACCCCTCTTCTTCTTTTCACAGGTTTAGGAGATAACCTTTATAAACACACACTCCTCTCTAAACAAAATTCTAAGTTTATGCTAGAGGAGGGGATTTCTTAAGTGATTTTTACAGCGTTTTCCCACTTTTAAACTCTTTGTGCTTGTGTATGTTAACCAGGGATGAGAGGGGTATTTATAGGCCTCAAGTTGATTCAAACTTGGAGCCTAAAAATATATCATCCTAGGTCTCCCAAGTACGGGCGGTACCACCGCCGGTGTTGGGCGGTACCACCGCTAGTGTTGGGCGATACCACCGCTAGTGTCAATCTGACACTAACACTGCACTGGGTGGTACCACCACCCAGTCTGGTGGTACCATCGCCTGACACCCTATACTGGGTGGTACCACCGCCTGACAGTCTCTCGAAGACTGTGTCTACGCGGTATCACCGCCTAACACAATCTTAGAGACTATGCCACGATGGTGCCACCTCTTGGGTCATTGTTTGGGCTTTTCATTGGGCCCAACACAGTCCATACATAGGTCCAATTGGCCCCTAATTGGGTTGGCCTAATTCCAATCCCAATTATGTACTAACTATGAATTCTAAGATATTTACTAAGCTAAACAAGTCTGTAAGTCTAGTTTTCTTTCGACGAGCTTCCGGCGAACTTCCGATGATCTCTTGGCAATGTTCCAGCGGACTCCCGGCAAGCACATGGACTTTACGATGATCTTCTTGGCGAGTTCCGATGAACTTCTTTGGCAAGCTCCTGAGCTTCTCGGTCAGTTCCGGCAAAGCTTCCGACGAACATCCAGACTTCCGACGAAATCTCGAACTCCCAACGAAATCGCGTTCTGGACTCCGGGACTTCATTTTACTTTATGCCTTGCTATCGTAGTTAATCCTACACACATAAAGTACATTTCGATCTAGACAATTATTACTAAGCATGAATCATGTTGTTTGGCATGTCATTGGTCTATCGACGCTTCGTCCGATTCTTCGACGTATCGTCCTCTCTTGCGGCCTATTGCATAATCGGCCAGTTGACCTTCGCAACTCCAATTTCCTTGGCGCAATTTCCACTCTTCTTGGCCTGGTGCCCGAATCGATGGCCCAAAACTTTCTGTCGATAAGTCGACCGATCCTTCGGCTTGACGTCCAATCTTCTGACATATTTTTCTCTGGCCCAATATGATTCTTCCTACTTTAATTCTCTCCCTGATCAAAGCATCCTGCGTTACTCAAAACATAGGTCAAATCATAAACACTTATCAATTAATTTTATCATTAAAATCTGAGATTCAACACTATTGTCGTTTATGTGGAAAAAAATTAAATTGAGATTGTTAGAAGTAGTTAAATGATGCTCACTCGAAGAATATTTCATAAATTATTATGTTCCTTCACGAACTTTCAATATAGTGGAGCAGGATTCTTTTTTCACCACTAGAAAATACATTTATCTATCTCTGGTTATTAACCAGAGCAAGTTAAGAAACCTAAGGACCAAGTTAAGAAACCTAAGAGTAAATGATACTCTAAGAGTTTAAAATTTTCATCAGACAACCTTATAGATCATGTCAGGTCAACTACGATCTTGATAACAAAAATTATATAATAGTTCTTATGTAAAATTTTACTAGGAATTTCATGAAGAATAGCTTTAAAATTTTTATTTATTTATTTATTTTTTAAGGGTAAGTGACAAAAACTAGATTTATGTCAAAATCTTTAACAGTTAAAATAGCCAAGGATCTTGTGATAAATTGTCAAAATCTTTAACAGTTAAAATAGCCAACACCTTGTATGTACATTTTCTCAACTGGGTTGGTTTGATCGGCTTTTACTAAGAAACCTGACTTCTAGTAAATTTAATTGTGTTAGAATTAGATTGATCTATATCATCATCTTTGGTTTGTGCAAATAATTTTATTAATATATTATAAATATATTTAAAATATAGAATGATCTTTTGAAATAAAAATTTTTTAATTTATTTTTGGATGGAGCCCTCAAATTTTCAGAATATGTAGAGTGCCTCTTATTACTAAAAAGATTAAAATATACTCTTTCAATTGGCTTGGATGTCAACCCAAATCAAAATGGATTTTAGTCCATCATATTATAGTGTTTCGTTACATAGTAATCAGAATATTATAACTAGATAATGATTTATCTTTGACTACATTTTATTCATAATAATTGATCACATATATTATATTTAATGTTTATTAAAAAAATGATGATTTGATAAACTTTCTATATTTCCATCCGAATCCACTCAAACTCTAATACTAATATGGGAAGCTCAATTAGTTCGAATATGTTGAACAAACTCCTTACGTTTTTCCGTCAACAACAAACAAATACCATTCTTCGAAGGGATCTTTTCAAATATATTGGAACAAATTGAAATAAGATATATAT